>JABAJZ010013776.1:0-18396 GCA_018857265.1 Termitomyces sp. T32_za158 | reverse complement strand
ATCTTGAAGTCACGTCAGACAAAGAAGAAGGCTACAGAGCGCCATTGTGGCAACTGCCATAGGGCTGGCCACAATCGTGCAACTTGCCCTGATCTTGTTCGTGACTAGTAGTTACAGTTCCTGTATGTCTCAATATATACTGCAAGTCAGTCGTGCAAAAATGCATTCATGTGGACTTGTTGCCGCTCAGCGTCCATTGCGGAACGAGTGACAGATAGGATAAGATAATAAAATGTTAATTTATGTCACGCCAACTAATTGTTAATTGAATATGGCAGGGGTTCACACTCCCGGGGGGTTCACAAATAGAATTATCCCACTTAACATACTTGATACTTACTTAGTCATCAGTTCTGCTCATGTAATCTACGATGAGCACATGCAGTCTCCGTCGACACTTACACCGTTTGCCCCTATCAGGTTTGCTTCCGCCATCAGTTTCCGCCAGATTGCTTCCGTATACGACCGATTTCTCCTATGTTTACACACGCGTATCTCGTCCCGCCTAGAATATAGCGAAGTCCTACTCCTATTGCTGTGACTTAAGGACTAACCATCTGGAGTCGGCACATGGGTTATATCAAACCTGTCATCACAGCCTAAGCATGATACATACATGTGGAATTGTAATTACAGAATTAGTGTTCATAATATGTTACTAAGATGAATCTACATCTACTTCGTTCAAGAAGCCTGATCGCTGCTTACCATGTCGTCGCCTTAGGGTGTGGTTACAGGGTTTGATATGACAAGGTACCGAATACAAGTGTATATGGGTCCAGAGCTATCGTAAGCTACGAATAGTTCGCTGACATTTCTTCGCGAGAAATCTTAATACGCGTATTACGGCATCCCGACGAACGCTTACTCTCGAGACATGCCTCTCGTGGGAGAACGACGGCGTTCAAATGTGTTGCTACCGTGACGATTTCTTTCGCCGCTCGAGGACAGTCGTAAGGTGACTTTGTGATTCATGCATCGGAATGTGCAAGCTTACAGTTGGGCGGCTGGAAGAGAAGACCTGAAAAGACCTTATCCCAACTTTCAAAGACAGACAAACTTGTGGATCGCCAGAGTCTGACGAAAGAGTAAAATATGCGAGGGGAAAGGATAATAGCATGTCGGCCTAGATTTTTGGAGGTGGCGATGAAAATGCAAAATGAGCGTTATAGCAATTTTACCAAGGAAGCGACTGTGTACACGACTTCATAAAAAACTGCTGATGGATGAGTGTCACATACACACACATCCGGAAAATGCTCCAATGATCTCCCGTCCTTCAAACTCTCTCAAAGAAATAGAGATATGCCAACGACTTCAGCTCCTTCACACTCTCCTCATCCGCCTTGAGAACCTTCTCATCGTTGAAGAAAACCCACTCTTCCTTGACGGTCTCTCCAACACGAACAGGGACACGCACATGTGCAACATAGTGCCCCGAATGCGTAGACGGGCCCTTGTGGGACACAAACGCCTTGAGGCGGTACCGCACGGGCACGTCCGTCGTTCCCGGGAGCTCTTTTGCAGTTGCGGGAGGAGCGGACCCGGAGATAGCACTGTTGGGTTCATCGCCCATGTCATCTGGGTGGCTGAACAACCATTCGACAGCACGTTCCACGTCCCCGCCCTGCGATAAAAAATATAAGACATGAGAATCCAATTGAGATTGAGCAGGATAAGAAAACAAAAAGACCACAACAAGTAAAGAGAGAGAAAATTGAGAGATAAGAACTAACCGTCTCTCTCAAAGCCTTCCTCCCCTGCGCAGCTGTGAACCCCATATCCTGAATCAGCGCAACCTTTTCCGCAGGCGGCTCCGCCTCTACCTGTTCCCTACCACCCGCAGCAATCGGCGTGTCGATATCTAATCCCTTGAAACCCCAATATAAATAGATTTAAAAAAAGAACGCACCGGGATCTTCCATATGCGCAAACAACCACTCCATTGCAGCCTCTGCGTCCTTATTTCCCGTTGCTAGCAGTGCCTTCTGAGCACGCACCGCAGGGAAACCCATCGCTTCTAGCTGAGCCATCGCCGTCGCGTCGAACGTCGGAAGGGCTTGAGCGGGTGCTAGGGCGGGGAAACGGTTAGATGCCTATCAAGAGGAGAAAGAAAAAATAGTACGGACCCGCATCATCAGGCAACGCAGTTTCTCCCGGTCTGATACCCTTCCCCACATACGCCTCTCCAAACTCGAGCTCATCTCCGGGCGGGAGTAAAATCGGAACGTCTAAAAACGGCATTTACCCCGCTTCGTCAGCATACTTCTCCATACTGCCATGAGCGGGGTCGGGAAGACGCACCGAGTTTCGTAGGTACCCAATTAACAAGCTGAAACTTTTTCGCATGCATGACGAGGACTTCCGGGAAAGATTTGAACCTCGAATATCTATATCAAGTTCCGTCAATTCCTAATACTCATAGTTTAACAATATAAGCCTTTGAATACTCACTTGACACCCCCGCGGCCTCCACACGCTGCACATCCCCACCCGTCGACATCCTCCTCGCCGAGCACCATCTCTACGCAGCGCGACATCGGCACCTCCCTCCACTTGCCCCCTTCTTTCTCCCCTACTGAAACTTGATCTTTCGGAAGCTCGACGGCAGGCACGGGGACACCCAGCACATCGCATTCATCGAAACGATACCGTACACCCTTACATGACGCGCACTGTAGGCGCTGTTCCATCGCGTAAGAGAATACCTTGGTTGGATCTATAGTAGAAAAATTCCGGTTAGCGAGTATATCAAAAGAGACAAGCCCGAAAGGAAACAACAAACCCAAATCCGCACTCCCAGACGCACCCCCAACCCTCCTCACATCCCTCCTGATATATTGAATTAACCACTGTAAAAACTCCTCCGCGTCCTGCTGTTTCATGGTTGAAAACTCCGCATGGCCACGCCCCACGAGTGTTTTCAGCCCCGAGGGCTTGAGGCCCGCTTGGTACTTCCTCTCCCTCTCCCCATCCTGCTTCTCGTCCGCGCGGCGCGTCTCTCCCTCTCCATAGACGTGAGGAACGTAAACGCTCCCCCTCGGAACCGCATACCGGCCACTGAGCAGTCCGTCCGCGACCTTGCGTAGCTGACATTCGATGCACGATGCGGGCAGGGGCTCGGAGCACGTAAGTGCGTGGTCGTGGTTGTTATCGTGGTTGTATCGGGCCTGGAAGGCGGGGAGGGAGAAGAGGGCTTGAATTGTCGATGCGATGTAGCAACTAAGAGGGCAGGTCTGTGTGAACGTCTGGAGAGTGCAGGGCTAATGGAACAAACCTGTTACCGAGATTTGCGAGTCCGGTAAGTCCGGGCCCAAAGAGCGGTTCAAGGGCGTGGCCGTCTTCGGTTGTAAGTGAAAAGTCGTACTTGAGGTTGTGTTCGATTTGCTGTGATGTAAGCAAGTCAGTTAGATTAGATAAAAGCCAAAGCAAGGCGCACGAGTTCCGTCATAGTTTTTTCGGTCTTTGACAAGTTTTGAACGTTTATGCCGAACGAGGCGAGGTGTGCCGCAATTTCGGGATCGGATTTTCCATCGTCGCATGCGTAGCAGTATACGTCTGCTGGCATCAGCCTTCGCACGATATAGATACGGAAACAGACGCACCAGCACTGCCCTCAGGCGTGATCGTCCCGAGCTTGACGCTAACAGGATGCATTGAGGTATTCCAATGCTCAAGGCCATGGCCGTTCCCGCCATTTCCACCAAACTGCTTGCGCCCACACCCGAGAGATCCACACGTAAGACAGAGCCAAAGGTTCTCTTTGAGGTCGCACGACGCGCACTGGGCGAGTCCTGCGGCAGGGATGGGCGCGGACGTATTCTGTTGGAGCGTCAGCGTGTGTTCGCAGGGTGTGATCTCTTCTTCCCAGGATTTGATCTCGGCTTGGCGCGCAGAGGAGAGCGAGTGCATCGTCCCATCGACGAGGGATTTTACCTGCGATGATGAATGGGTGTATGCAGGAATATAAAAAATTGATTACGGACGTACCTTAGGGTCAACCACTGCATCGGGGAGCTCGCGTCCCTTCTCAGGCTCACAAGCCCAGCACTTGACGACAACATTCGTCTCGTACAGATCCTCCTCGCTTTTCTCCACAATCGCGAGCTTAGTCATCTTTGCAGGCGGCTCTTCGTCCTCTTTCTACATTCTCTCCGTCACAAATCAGAGATCACTTGTCATTGTCGACACATACCCGCTGAGACGAAGGCTTGGGTTTTCTTTTGACGTTGAGCGTGAACTTGTGGCCCGATCGGTTGATGTGCGTCTGGGCATGGTGCTTCGTGGGCTCCGAGCACGCACCGTTGAAGCAAAAGAGACAGACTTCGATACCCAACGGGAGGTCCTATGAAAAATGAGATAAGCCACCATTGCGATCATCTGAAATTGCAAACCTGAGAATCAAAGCACTGAGTACACTCTTCTCTATGAACAGACTGAGAGAGCCTGGGCGCTGCCAGGTTCGCGATCGTTTCGAGATGAGGACACGACATTGTGGTCAAGTGTCAAGCGCTGCGGCATCACGTGCACCCTAAACAAAGTGTCCCCGGGGAACTCCGGTGCCCACCTTTTGTGCAGGCCAGGCCAGGACAAATCATCGAGAGGGTTATGTTGAGAGGGCATCGAGCCGCACGAGATATTGCGAGTTCGGTGATGGCAGGTTTGACGTGTCGCGTCTGTGTCACGTGCGATCGATCATGGGTCTCGTGCGATTGGACTCGAACGTTTCGCTCATCTCAGGAAGATATCTGAATATTACACCATACGTCGAATTCCTTCTTTGCAACCGTCAGATTTTGTGCTACTATCCACAAGATACTATGGCCCTGCATCCATGTCCTAGTATTTTTCCTGTCCGCCCGGCCATCATGATGCTTGGCCCACTCACCATCTCAGTCGGATCAAAGAACGAAAGACATGCACATGTGTACTGTATCTATGTCTGTCATATACCGGTTACACTCATCATAAGTTATAATTACATCGTCATATATGTCTCAGCGGAATTGTCCTCTGTTCAGCTAGGTGACTCTTGTGCCATGCAAACGATGCTCGGAGTAGTGTCCTCCCTTTGAATTAGGTTCTCACAACTGAAGAGATCCAGCCTTTTGTTTGAATCTAGGCTCGGGCCACCAGAAACCGTCGAAAAATCGTTACTCGGCTTAACTGGGTGATGTAATAAATAAACCTACTGTCTAGTTACCAAGGTTGAAAGACGGCTGATTATTATTGCCCATTTGCAGCCTGCATAGCCTCATGGAGTCGAATATAACTTCTACCATTGGACTTTTCCTCTTAACATGTTTTACGACCTTCCATACTAGCCTGAGGTTGCCAGCTCTAATGGACACCGATGTAAATTCGAGGGAGATCTACCAGAACCTAGGCAAAGTATTGACAGGAACTATGGTCATTGAATTGCCAATTTCTATGCTGTGCGTGGGTGCGTATCCGATTACTTCATATATCCCGATCGATATATTCTGTCACCCCATGCCTTTTCATCTTCGCCTTATATGCCGCAGCTGATTTTGCCTTCATAGGGATATTCACCCCACTGTACGCGATAGTGATCTACATTCTCATAAAGTATGTTTGTAGTATTTAGGGAATTACGACTCATCAGTTCACTTCAGGCGCGAAGGAAAATCTCTCCATTCCAAAGCAACGTTGGCCATTGTTGTGATCACTCTCCTTGCAAGTCTCAGCTATTCTGCAGTGCAATGGGCAGAACACATCGAAGTTTTCAGCTGTTTGTTCCCTCTGAAGGCACCGTGCCCTTCAGACACCGTTGAAATAAGGGATTATGCGAGGGTATTAATATATACTTTTCTGGTGCGTTGAAAAGCTTAGTGGAAGCCCAAATTTCTTTTTACAAAGAAGTTGTTACCCATTACAGTTTGCTTTCAATGATGGCGTAATAATATGGCGTGCATGGTCAATCGTTGGAAAGCAACGATGGGCATCAATACTTTCAATTGGCCTGTGTATTCTTTCTTTCTGTAAGTCACATTTTGCATATTTCACTGATGTGACCAATCCTGTCTCATGAAGTAGTCATACTCGCATATATAACAGTTCTTGGAGAAGGAGAATCTAAAATAGGTCTATCAAGCCTGCCATACTTGGATGGTTTATATATTACATCTTTCGGGTTGTCGCTTCTTACCAATGCAGTCGCAACATCATTCACTGGGTGGACTCTATGGTGAGTACTAGCTCATATTCAGGAGCTTGTTTACTGCAACTCAATACAGGAAACATCTGCATTTTTTATGGAACAATGAAATGTCAAACCAAAAGCTATTTGGCGCTTGGTGGATCTTAGCACTCCTCCTAGACGGGGGAGTAATATACTGTGTTCTCCAGGTATGGCATATCGACAATGATACCTCATTCTAAAGCAATTTTCCCTTGTCAGACAGTGATGCTAGGGCTACAATTGAGTAATGTCTCAAGTATTGGTTTTTATGTCTTTTCAGCCCTGTACTGGAATATCTCGGTAAGCTATTTCTCAATAACACCAGAATTCATGGATATTAAATGTGGCAAATACAGTGGGTGTACCCCTCATTGACAATTATCCTCATCCAAGAGGTTTCTTCTGTTAAGAAATTGCACAATTCATTAATTGCCTTGCAAACCAACGAAGATTATTCTGCCTAGTTATGCAGCTTATACCATCTCTTGTTATACCCAGAAGAGTTTAACAGATTTCTAAACCTGTAACCAGTCCTTGCCAATTACAAGGAGGATAGTATATCACTTGTCTCTGAAGTACAAGCAAAGTATAATGTAGCTTGACTTGTGTGCTTCAGCCTGATAGGTATAGTGAAAACCAAGGCAATTTAAAAGTTTTTGTGTACAACAGAATTGCAGGTTGATTATCACAGGCAATACTGTACTTAAATTTACATTGTTTAAAAAGTCACTTGTGTATTGCTTTTTTAGATGATTGTAGTCCTTTTCTCTGCCATTTATAGTAGGCCTTTCATTCTTGCTCTAAAGGTACTCTCATAAAAGGCTACGTAGGAGATTTGTCATATTGCTCTGCATTTATTATCTTGACTTGACATCACAATGATTCAATTGCAAGGACAGCTGAACACCGATCAACTGTTATGGGCGTAAATCATCTAATTGGCAGTTACAGCATGTGAAGTTCTTTCCTTGGAGCTTGCTTTCCCTTTGTGTATCAAGCTCAGACATATTCACAGCAATTGCTAATTCTTTGCAAAGCGGGTCACATGGCTGATATCTTTTGAGACAATTTTTTGCTCTATACTCACCCTCCCACAACACCCCATCTTGTAAGGTCACATGTCACATCATACAGGCTAATAATATGCTTGGAAGATCAATATACTTTTACTTTTACTATGTACCCTTCATCTGTCAGTTTATTCATGACATACAAGATCTCAGAATGTGAATCAATCAGAAACACCCAACCTATCATCCAAGTACGTGCCATGCTGGACCAGCATTGGTCTCTCATGTACAGATCTACGAAATTGTCTGGTTCTAGATGTGAACTTAAGATTACCTCAATAAATCTTACATGAAACCAGGAGTTCATTTTGTATCACATCAGTAACGTTACATACCGGACTTCCTGCTTACAAGAGATAACGACATCAGAAAAAGAAGATTCTTTCTGTATTCGTCGCGTAATTGATCTATGTCTAAAACCATGGAATGTGATTAGGAACGAAAACTAGACTCGTCCATATCCGCCGTCTGCAAGAAACCCACTAATACGTTCAACAACACCAATCAAACCAACGAGCCACCTTGCAAGCTCCATATCCAACTTGTCTATGGACCCACCTTGCGCAAGACGTTTGTAGAAGTCTGCACGGCGGGGAACAGAGCGGATAGCCACCTGGAAGTGATTAAAATTTTGTAAGCTAAGATATCGATCCACAATGACAATGAACGATGTTGGAAATCTAAGCAGCGAGTAACGTTGAAGACAGGAGTATGAACTTTGGTCATATTCCACACGAGCTGTTTATTTTGTGATGCTCCACATGGCAGCAAAATGGGTACAGGCGAACAATTGGAGATCGCTGAGATAAATAGAAGGAAAACTCACAGACACTACGGCTCGGGTGAGGAAAGAGTGGTGATGGCTCAAAACTTTGTCATACGCTTGCTTGAAACAGATATGAAGCTCAGCAGAAGTGTCTGACTTCATATTCTGCAGCGCGTGATAAGTGAGTAAGAGACCCCTGAGTTGGATCAATACAGCTCAAGAAAGGCCAAAGAGGAAAAAAAGGGTAGTCATATCTTCGAAGACAGCGACTTCATGGCTGCATCTATTGCCGTCAATGCAGACCTGTCTTCTTGAAACACAAGCCCTCCACGTGGCAGAAGGCTGGGATAGGTGGCGCTAAATAATATGCATAATGAACAAACCAAGGTTGTTCACAAACATTTCAATGCCACAAATAAATAGACGGACAAGACGAGGCAACGAGAGAAGCACACGGCCTTCCCAATGGCAAACATATACCCATCGGATAACAAAAGGTGTAAGATGTCACAGTTAAGTATGGATACCTTGTAAGGTTCACCAAGCTTGGTGTGGCGTGTTTCTGGGCGTCCCTTCCTCCATTCCGTACGAGCGATTCGAGCGTACCAGAAGATGCACGAGCGGCCTCATACCGAGAACGGACCGCCTGAGAAAGATCACAAGGATACATGAACATCAAGAAAAGTTGGAGAATTGACTGAAAGATAAAAACGAACAGCGATATTGCTTCGCAAGTCAGACTGTATGAAGCCAAAGACGCCAGAGCTGAAAAGATCTAGGGGAAAGGAATGTAAGTAACACTGATATAGGAACGCACGCAAGTAAGGTCACGTTTAAGGATCGCTCTCGTGGACATACGAGGCAGGAATCATCCATGGATGATTGTGATTTCTATTTCCTCGATTTGACCCACCCCGTGCGAACAAAGGATATTTTGCTTACCAAACATCTGCACAAGTCCATCTGATGCTTCAATAAATGCTTGTGTATCTATGCCTTCTGCTGTGACTTGCACCTCTGCAAAGGACTGGAGATTTAATTGATTTGAAATTAACAGTTGTGATTGACTGGCAAATTACTTGGTTTGTGAAAGTGTATTACCTTTATTGTCTCAAAGTATGGCGCCATTCAAATCTGAGTGGTAAGTAGGTGGTGAGATGGAACAAGTTCTGAACGGAGAGAAGTAACAAGAACATCCTCGCAGCAAAGGCGTGTTCCAATAGGGTGTGTCACGTGGTGTGACCCCTGCCTATGTAGTCTTGCACTCCCTCAAGTCTGCACAGTGCAGTTGTCGTTGCACGTGCTCTTGATATACGCTACACTACAGCATGCGCGCCGCCGCTGTCGAATCCGCTGCAGGTGTCTGCGACGCTACGAGGCGCTAGTACTGTACGTGAATGCAAGTGCAGGGAGCACCTCGCGAGGATTGAAGACCTTGAAGACAGTTCGGGCGTTGTTGTATGCGATCGGGAGATTTTTTCCTGGGTCGTGTGCCCTGGACAGTAAAAATACTAACAAAACACTACATACAGACTAACAAGTCTTGTAAAGGCGTTGAAGAATGTGGGAATCATCCCACTACGGCTCAGCGTTGACACACTAGCTCTCGTCGAGCTGTCGTCACCTTGTCATTGACCCACGTTACACGTACCCGTGTCGTCAAAGCTCAGAGCAGCACATGCGGAGCTGCAGGCGTGCGAAGCGACACTTGCACAGAAGGAGGATGCGCTGGGGGAGCCTGGGCTACGGTGCCGCACGCTAATGTAGTGCGGGTGGTCCAGGCACAAGTCGGAAAATCGGCACTTGAGGCGCTGCACGACCGCGAGCGTGGTTTCTGTCTACGACGGGCACTGGCGCTTGTTATCTAGACTACGACACGGGCCACTAGATACTTGCGCTTACCCGCCCGCATCAAAACGTCTCTCACATGCTCCAAAGACGTACTACATCCCCCTCGCCCACGCCATCGCAGCCGTTGCCGTGCAGCCACTGGTCCCCCGGCACATCAGAGGAACAACTACGCCATGAGTCGGAGCTCATCGGACTGCGGCTTGAGCATTGACAAGCTGCAAACTCGCGTAGACAATACGCGGCAGATAACCCGCGGTTCGCTGCGTTTGAGCTAAAGACGCAGGAGCGCAGTTCTAGAAAGCCAGGGGCGGCCGTTGGGGATCTCAAAGAGGCTGTTTGGCGGGGGCAGCTCGCCTTCGAGTCCGAGGTTCTACGAGGCGTCAGAGGGTGCGAATACTCGTGGGATGAAGGAAGAGGAGAAGGGGAGAGTGGGAGAGTAGTACGGCGAGGAACTAGAAGGATTTTGAAAGGGATATGAAGGGTCCTGGGTGGCAGGGGAGGGCTCTGTACCTACACCTGAACCTGCACCTGTCGCGAGCGCATGGAGGAAGGTGCAGACAATACCTGCGGTGGGGAGCGTACTGAGGAATGTAACTTGGACGTCGTCACCATTCCTCAAACGCTGGAACGCTGGTGCTATGGCTCGCTCCATCGCATGTATCGTCGAAAATTGTTGTAACATGTAGTTAATTCTGTGAATGCGGGTTTCCACTATCTTGGCATCAACTTTTGACATTTTAGGAGGCATATACATTACAGTATTTACCACCTTATACGTGGATCATATTATCAAATGATCCAGATCATTGATTCGACTACGAAATTCCAATTGAAGAGACTGGAGTTGTTTTCCTTGTTACCTTATCCGTGCCTTTTCAGAAGCGTTGAAAGAAAGCAGAAGCCAGGCGGTGTGAGAGCCGGATATATACCTTCGGCATGAGCTCGTGTCAAGCTTACCAGTGTTATCAGAAATCAAATCAAAATTTCGAAATGGCTGCAATGTCCATGTAAATGCCATATGATCGTCCACAGTGACTTACGACGGGGAGATTGACAAAGAGACTGAGTAAGATAATTGCTGACATTAGTATTGACATCGACTGCACCCAGCAGGGAAATTGACGTTTGTACAACCATGATCTGCTAATATACTTTGCCAAATTTCTGATAAAACTCTCTAAATATAGTCGATCAGACCTCTAGCAAAATCAGGAAGGTTATCAGTCGTCGTCGTGCAGAGGGAAAGACACAGTAGAACTGAAACTTGGTACCAGAAGACTGCACAGGCTGCAGCCGGATGCTCATGATTGACCATCTTTGAACCTGGTTTCCAGACAAAAGAAATTAATTCGTCGGTGAGAAAAGAAGTCCAAGCTGAATCATAGATTTCCATCAGTTTCAACAGCTTGAAGCCCTTGGCCCTCGGTCATAATGTCGTGTCCTCATCTTGAAACGATCGCGTGCCTTGTGGCGCCTGAGCCCTCTCAGGTTGTTCAAAGAGAAGAGTGTACTCAGTGCTTTGATTCTCAGGTTTGTAATACAAAGATAATCCCGACGGTGGCTTATTTTTTCTTTCTAACAGGACCTCCCACTTGGCATCGAAGTCTGTCTCTCCTGCTTCAATGGCGCATGTTCGGAGCCCGTAAAACACCATGCCCAGACGCACATCAGCCGATTGGGCCACAAGTTCACGCTCAACGTCAAAAGAAAACCTAGGCCGTCGTCTCAGCGAGTATGTGTTGATAGTGACAGGCGACCTCTGATTCGTGACGCAGAAAGAATGTAGACAGGGGATGAAGAGCCGCCTACAAAGATCACGAAGCTCGCGATTGTCGACAAAGACGAGGATGATATGTACGAAACGAGTGTCGTCGTCAAGTGTTGGGCTTGTGAGCCCGAGAGGGGACGTGAGCTCCCCGACGCAGTCTCTAACCCTAATGTACCTGCAAAATCAACTTAGTGTATTCCTGATTTTACTCATCAAACATTGCAGATAAAATTCCTTGTAGATAGGACAATGCGCTCCTTCTCCGCTGCACATCAGGCCGAGATCCAATCCTGGAGATGGGTTCCACCCTGTGTACACACGCTGACTCTCAAACCGACATCTACGCCCATCCCAGCTGCGAGACTCAGACAATGCGGGCTGTGCGATCTCAAAGAGAACCTCTGGCTATGTCTCATCTGTGGATCTGTTGGGTGCGGTCGCCGGCAATATGACGGGAGCGGCGGGAATGGCCATGCGCTTCAACATTGGAATAGCTCGATGCATACTGTTTGTATCAAGCTAGGGACTATCACACCTGAGGGCAACGCTGGTGCGGTCTGTGTCCGTGTCTTCGTGTCGGAGGCTGATGCCCAGTAGATATATACTGCCTCGCATGCGACGATGCCAGATCCGATCCCGACGTTGCCGTACACCTCGCCTCGTTTGGCATAAACATCCAAACCCTTACAAAGACAGACAAGACCATGGTGGAAGTCGTGCGTCTTCGTCATCCAGTCCACTGCTTACTAACTCACTGACTTGCTTGCATCACAGAACATGGAACACAACCTCAAGTACGACTTTTCGCTCATAACAAAAGACGGCCACGCCCTCGAACCGCTTGTTGGCCCCGGCCTTACCGGGCTTGCGAAGATCGGGGACAGGTTTGTCTTTCTTCATTCCAACACATTCAAAACACTCACATGCACCCGCCTTTATAGTTCCTACATCGCTTCAACTCTTCAAGTCCTCTTCTCTCTCCCTGACTTCCAGGCACGGTACCATCCCTCTCCGGAGAGGGGATCTCACGACAGCGTCCACGATCACGCGCTGACATGCCCCAAGCCCCTCCCCGCGTCGTGCATTGAGTGTCCGCTGCGCAAGATCGCGGACGGGCTGCTGAGTGGGCGGTATGCTGTCCCGAGGGGGCGCATGTATCTTCCCCAGGTATCTCTGAAGGATGAGACGTGCGCCGAGAACAAGGGGATTCAGGATGGGGGCAGGGACAGGGAGTTCCAAGCGGGCCTCAAACCCTGGGGTTTCAAAGCGCTCGTAGGGCGCGACCATCCTAATTATGGGACATTGTTCCAGCAAGACGCGGGGCGGTTTTTGAAGTGGTTTATTGAATATATGAGGAGGAATGTGAGGGTTGAAGATGGACCTGGAGGTACAGCGTTGGGTTTGTTGTTCCTTTCTGCATCTTACTGAGCACCTCTAACGTCAATCCGTCATTCTGCTGTAGATCCAACTAGACTGTTTACATACGCACTGGAACATCGCCTGCAGTGTGCATCGTGCATGGTCGCGCAGGACTGGGTCGATGAATGTGATGTGCTAAGGGTCTATGTGCCTTCCGCGAAGCTTCTGAGAGATCAAGACTTGAAAGAAGAGGTGCATATTATGTGGTGCATAGAGAAGGTACTGCAAGAGAAAGAGTTCGACGACTGGGTGTGTGCAGCGTGTGGAGGTCACACGGGCGTAGAATCAGTATTTATGGGGTTTTCTTCTTTCCCGATGGATAGACGATAAATTGACGCTCGAATGTGATATAGGTACACTGGGTTCAAGTCGTTTCCGCAAGTCCTCGTTGTGCATGCGGATAAGTTGTTGCCCCGTCCTTGGGTCCCTTATAAGTTAGGTGAGTCTCCTCTTAGCGTCCCTACTGTATCAGAAAGAAACAAATAGCTGAATAAAACCGTTTGGAGACGTTCCGGATCTACTCGAATTTGGAGAGGCACATGTGAGGAGGTGTACGACGTTGCCTGATGATTCATGTAAGTCCTCTTTGTTCTTACCCTTTTGCACTGAACGTTAAAACCTTCCCACCTTAGCACTCGTCTCGCCCTCGGGACGTTCGTGGCGATTTCAATGGCACAGCTTGGGACGGGGGATGGAACGCGCCGTGAAAAGGGTGTTCAGGCATGGCGGTGACGTAGGCAATGAGCTAAACATTTCCAGCGCCAGCTATGGGTCCGCTCCTCCCTTAACTCAAGAAGAGCTCCCAGAAACGATGGACATGCCCGTGCGGTACCGCCTCAAAGCGTTCGTGTCGCACAAGGGCCCATCTCCAAGTTTGACACACTATGTTGCACATGTGCGTGTCCCTGTAGGTACTGGAGAATACGTAAGGGAGGAGTGGGTTTTATTCAACGATGAGAAAGTCGTCAAGGCAGATGAGAAGAGTGTGGAGGAATTGAAGGCGTTGGCGTATTTGTGTTTCTTTGAGAGGATTTGAAGGGAGGTCACGTGGAGTAGTTTTCGAAATGATATGCGTGTTTCTTACCACCTAGGAAGCTGACAGTGACATGGCTTGTTGCCGTGTCGGAGAGAGCCTTGAGAACTAGTAATGACGGTGGACGGCTGGTTCAGACGCGTCGCTATTTGGGCGTAGCTTAAAAATATATATTATCTAACATTTTGCTATTCTATTTGGCCCCTTCACCAAGTAGGGAATGGAGGCAACCGTCACGGTCAAGGTCCCTTGGTTCTGTTGCCAAATCTGCCTCTGCGAGGCCTGGTTGCGTTTGAGAAGTCGTGACGCCAAATTTCTTCAAGAAATCTCAGACATTACTCAAAAGCGTGCTTGCTTCCCAACAGGCCCAGACCTGTATTTGATGGCTGTGGTTGCTTGATTTTGGTGGGTCACGCATTGACGGATATTTCCGTTGCTCCGCACATCTCAACCTGTCACGGTCCCCAGCTCATTGCCTCCATTCATGCCGGTACTTACAGTACTACTACCGATGATACTTATACCATCAAACGACGTTGGTAAAGGGAATCTCCGAAGGTCACATGGTTGCGAAGCCACTCGAGAAATAGTATCCATCGAATCGTAAATCCATCCTTCTTCTTTGATTGTCTTCTTTGGCTATGAGACAGCCTCGCCAGATTTACTCTGGGCCTCGTCACCCACCCCCCGTCTGGCTACAGCACGCTGGTCTCTTGCCACAACCAGCACCTGTTTCCCCCTTATCTTCCTTACAATGGGCAGGCTCACAAGTCAAAAGTAAATTGTCTCGTTATCTCTGTACACTTCAGCGAGACCTTCGTTCCATCCATAAACGAAAGATTCTTTGGTCGATGAAGGAACCTAATTCGAAGTACGTGTACATATATCAACTCTAGGCTTTAATACTTCTTTCTTTCCTCCTCTAGCCTTCTGCCGAATGAGTACCTAGACCTTCTGCTCGAACCATTAGCAGATGTTTTTAATCAGCTACGTCATCCAATACAAAGACCGTTAAAATACAACGCTTTCAAGCTAGACGAATGTGAGTGGGGTGTGCATATCGGTGTATTATTCATGGCTGGACTCGCACAGTCATTCATGGAGGAGTTTTCTCATCTGGATTATTTGTTCATGGTCGCGTCGGTTCGATTATGGTCTTGGCATTGGTTCTGCCGCCTCTTTCAGCTTCGAAGACAATCACTGATGATATGTTTTACCAGCCCAATAAACTGTTTGAGACTGAAAACAATGTTTTGCAATCCGTTACGTTTGTCCTCTCTCGAGCTCTTCAAAATGAGCCAACAGCTCCTTTCGCTATCATCGCCGGCTTGTTGCAAAACTTAACGACGTGTTACAAGCTGTTCCGCGCGCGTTTGATTCCATGGAACTTCGTCCTCTGTATCAGTTTGACCCCATGGGACACAGTCAAGCATATAACGGAGATCCAACGCCAGTCGGCCTTGCAAGTTAGTGGAATTATGGAACGTTTCATGCGTTGTAAATCCTTTCTTGTTGAGATTCAGGACATCATCTCAGCGGGATCCGATCGCGGTATCTGCACTGTGTATCGTTGTAAGGTCATCTCGATTGACAATTGTCCGATAATTCTGTCTCCAAATCTCGCCCTGAAGCTCTTTGACGACCGGTTCCAAGTGTTTCACGAAAGCACACAAGAAGTCTGCGAGACTAGTACAGAGGAACTATCTTTCTGGTTCGGTCCGCTTCTCATGATTGATCACCAACGAGATTCTTGCATACGACAAACTTCAACCAGTGCAGGGATCGGTGATCCCTTGGTTCTATGGTGTCCACCAGGTATGTACGGGCTTGGTTTCCTGCCTTTTATCCTGTTCCTTATATTGCATAGTTCACGTTGCTCGACGGAACAGTCCTCTATGGGACTCTCATGGAGTACATAGAGGGGCAGGAGTTTCAAGCAAACGTCGAACCGGCGTTGAGTCACGAGAGACAGATCAAAATGGTGCCGACGTTACGCCTCATCGTGGTCTTTGAACTGACTCGTTAATCAATTCTAGATTGAAAGCTGTCGTCATGCGGCACGCATCCTCGACGTTGGCGACATCGGCCAACAAGACTGGCATAGTGGACAAATACTCCTCTATACCAATCCCATGATCCAAGTCGATCATGTCGTTCTAGTCAATTTCAATCTCACGACTCAGACATACGAGGAAGAGAAACTGAATTATATTATGGCGGTATTCTCGAAGTGCTTATCAATCGAAACTCCCCGTTCGATTTTGACTTAGTCTTGAAACACTTTGGAGAGCCAGATGACTGGGATCCTATCGACAAGAAAGCCAAGGAGCTATCCACTTGCATCAAGAGTGAACAAGCCAAAGTTTCTGGTGCGGATGGGTACAGGAAACTAAGCGTAAAGGCAACCATCAACCTGTTTGGTGAATCAGACGAAGATGTCTCCATAGTGCTCATCTATGATATGTCTTGCTGACACTCATTTAAGAATATACCTGATTAGTCGCTAGCGTCTACGTCGACTGAAGCTTCATTGCAAAATCTGATATACCTTTGGTCAGTCGGCTGGAAAATTTCGACTGTCCTTTAGGGTAATCTGTGCTTTGTTCACAGTTCCTAAATCCACGAGATTAGACTGGACCGCTCCAACCGCATTACATATCATCCCTTGTCGATCACGTCACAGAATCAGGAATCCTCAGTACATATTTTGAACCAGCGTATCACCAATGTTAATACCAAGTCGATCGCCATTGAAAGCCTTGAAGTCTTTGATCAGCTGCCTGGCTCTGAAAGCTCAAATAGTCATTATACCACTGAAACCCGCTCTGCTTTGGCCTGAGAAACGCGGTAACGATATCCTGGCTCCAGAGGCTGTCAAGGTCTCAGATGGAATCACTGCTCAGTGGGAGGGCGCAGACGAGCCTAGTTCTGACATCGGAGCTTTGTGGAGAGACGAAAGATTCTATTTCATGTGCATTGTTCACCTCAAGGAAGGCTAAACTTGTCGGTCGCTTGAGAGGCGACAGCACCAATCAACACCAGGATTGAAGGACTTCGACAACCACAATAGTATCTTCTCATTATTGAAAGTCGCTTTTACGATACTTTTTGTGCGTAAACATGGACCTTGATCGGCGAATGAGATGAAAGAGATACCTTATTGAGGAAGGTCGACCCTTAAATGGAAATGGTCTCTTTTTTTTTGAACCTTGGTCGATCCCTCACAGAGCCAAGTCGCTGATGCACTCTGAAGATACTCGCTGCGTGTTCAGGCGATTATCTCTGTTATCAGTCCTCATTTCTGAACTCGTACGGAGTGACTCACTCCTGGGAGTGCGTCTTCTGAACTACCATCTGGAAATCAACGATCGTGTTCTGACTTGAAGAAGATCGTTATGCATAATGGTAGCACTACCAGACCGCTTTCTTATATCTTGAAGCATACGATGTCTTACGGAAATCGGCGATGTAGCCGGAGAGTCTGACCTTCAGCTTTCAGGACAATCGACCGTTCTGGCCACAAGAATTCACGATGACTAGTGGATCAGGCCTCAGGAGCTAAACATTCTCATCAACTCTATACCCAACTTAAAACAAGGCAAGGCCTTCAAAATTACGCGTACTCCACTGTATTCATGTTGTTTTCCTGGAAGCTGACACAAATTCTGGTGGAACACGTCTGTCCTTGAAGAATGTCGCCGGACAGCCTACTCGCCTGACTAGCCTGCTTACTGTCCTAGCTCCGCGTTGGCCACCTATTTCAAAAATGGATGCAACGTGGATAGTGGCCATTCTGATTGATTCTAATTCGTGTCCATTGTATAAAGGCCACAACTTCATCGGCAGTTTCCCTCAAGTCATCCACGCCCAATCAAATTGTCCCCTACCACCGTATCTTCTAATCTTCTACCATTCTGATCTCTGTCGCATTAATGAGTTGCCCCACTCTTATTCGCTGCCCTCTCTTCATCGATGAGGCCCAGACTCCGCCGTCTCCTACCTCCTCTCTTAGAGGTGTATTTTCCCGATCCCGTCCAGCTTCCTACGCGCCTAGCGAATGTTCCACGACCTCACCCTTCGCCTCGGATGCCTCAGATGATTCCTCCGGCGAATTGACTGCCGCAACCAGCACTATTTATGACGGACTGCACATGTCCATCAATTCAACTGCAAAGCCTGTGTCTACTGAAGACGGGATGTGCGAGAGCTTACATCAGCAAAAAGTCACTTAGAAAACTTGGCCAAACATGGCCTGGGACCCATGGGTTGAAGGAGGTATAATTAAGT
>JABAJZ010013775.1:0-18458 GCA_018857265.1 Termitomyces sp. T32_za158 | reverse complement strand
TTCTGAACACCTAAATACAGTTCAGTCCCATTGTACACTGAAAAGTTTCTGCCTTGAACAGAGTGAGAGGCCCAATGACCGATGTTTTGAGAATATCAAACTCAGACTCAAACTTCAGACTCAGTCACCCAAAATACCAAGCTCAGCTTCAAACCTACAACTTAGCTAAACAACCTCAAGTTCAAACCCAGCTTGTTTGTCAGCTTTTTACCAAGCCCCATCAACTCTCATGGGTCCTCCCATTATGTAGAGACGAGCTATGTGCCCTGTGCTGAAGGCACGGGTCATGCGTAGCTTGTTGGGGGCTTTGCCCCAAGCCCCCTCATACTCAGCCTCTGCCTTAACCTCACTGTGTTCAGTCAAGGCTCTAAGTATGTGTTTTCATATTCAATGCTTAGATCTAGCCTCAACCTCACTTTGTTCAGTTAAGGCCTTGTGTTTCCACATTCAATGCTCAGATCCAGCCTCAACCTCACTTTGTTTGGTTAAGGCCTCAGATTTGTGTCAACTCAATGCTTGAATAGTCCAGCCTCCTATTCAAGCTTTAAATATAGCCTACCATGCCTCCATTCAGTCTCTTAGAGACACAGATTATTCAGCCTTTCAAAGTTTCTGCTTTGAACATCAATGAGAGGCTCAGTGGACCAATGTTTTGAGAAAATCAAACTCAGACTCAAAATATTGGACTCAGCCACCCATCAGATCAAACTCAGCTCAGCTCAAAGGTCAACTTGAAACTCAGCTTGTTACATAAGATTCATCAATTCTGACAAATTTTAGTCAGCGTCATCCCATTATACTACTTGCTATCAATTCACATGGGTTGTCCCATAATATATAGATATAGACTTCTATGATCATCTTATGGTGATCCAGCATCTAGCTTCTCCATGGCTCAAGGGACCAGTAATAGAGAAGCAAATAGACATCTCTACACTTCGTTGGGTAGAGTTAACTAAACTCACAGACTATGAGACAAACAGAGCAGCCTTCATGGGTACTGGTGCAGACAGCACTCCCAAAAGTTAGCATTAACTCAGGAACAATACACAATCATAATCTACATCTAGGGTCCAGCCCAGTAGACAGGCAATCAACCACCCCTTTATGAGACCCCACAAGAGCCTGCTGTACACAGCGCTGTGAAGTGAACAGAAAAAAGGGCCTGTGTCAGGTTCTGCTGACCTCGGAGGCTTCTTCCAAAGCAAGGCCTTACGATGGTGGACTGGATGTAGCTAGATACGCTCAACCTGGCTCGAAGTGACGAAGTCCAGGGCAAGGTAACAAGGGTGTTCCAGGTGCTCTGGGATATGAACAGGGTTTTAGGGGTGTGGACGGTGGTCTGGTGATGAGCCTTGGTCTGTCTGCCATGTTGTTTCTAGCCAGTATCCAGCAATTAGGCAACACACACGCCCACACAAAAGCATGTGACCACGAGGTGGCAAGTCACCTGCTGCACCATGTGACATCACAAGATTTAGTGCCTGCCTGACTACGCATCAGCCACCCCAGGCACCCGTGGCACATCGCAATTAAAATTGAAATGGTTAGTTCATGCAGGGCTGATGGTCATTCTCCCTGTCAGCACGAGGCTCGACTTCCATGTCCATCAATGCCACATTTTTATATGTATAGAAGCTTGGTAAATTTTCTTGAAATCTTTTTCTTGCCGACTCGCAGGCACCATGAGATTGCTGTGACTTCTATGTTAGAAATTTTTATGAATGATTAGTATATCATTACTGACTCGGACTAGTATATAAACTGTAACTAGATACCATTGAAAACAACAAACTTTACCCACAGTTCACTCCTCACTACTCTCCAGAGCTCAAAAAGGCTTAGCACACTTAGGTCGGCAGACTTAAGTTGTAACAAGTCCTTTCATTTTGCATCTCGCACTTACTGACACAGTACTACCGCCAGTACTGCTGACCATGGGTTGTCATCTCAGACGACCACTTCGACTTGCCAACAGTAGGTCGTCATCCCAGGCGACCCTTAGCAATTTTGTTTACCAGTTTCGTATACCAACCCCTCGTCGCTAGCACCCTGTGTGTGCTAGCATTCATTTCTTTATTAAGTTCCTTCATCCTCTCCTGCATACCTTCCTGCTGCCACTTTCCTCGAGGAACTAGGACTCAGGCCGGGACTCTCTCACAAAAACACACCACATGCCCAACATTACAATATAATTGGGCATCATCACCGGGACATAGAACAAGTGCTCTGGGACGAACTAGATGAGTTCTGGTGCATGACAGGGCGTTTTTAGAGAGAGTGACAATAGAACAAGAGGTGGTTTTAGGAGACAATTGCTAGGATGGGAAGAATGCGAGATTAACTGGGCCTGGGGTGGTCTGGGACGCAAACTGGGAAAGTGAGACAAAACTAGGGGAGACAATGTGGAGATGAGATGAAACCAGGGAAACGAGGCAAAACCAGGAAATGAGGTGAAACCGTGGAGATGAGGCAAAACTGGGAGACGAGGTGAAACTGTTGAGACAAAATGAAACCGTTGAGACGAGGCAAAACTGTCAAGACAAGGTGAAACCAGGAAATAGAAGGATTTAACGAGTCAAGGTCGGAATGGAGACATGTAGACGACACGAGTTCTGGCAAAAATGGATAAGTCAAGACGAGTCGGAGTTTACGAAGCGAGACGAGATAGAAAAGAATTCAGATAAACCGGAGAGTTGATGAGACAGATTCAAGAATAAACGAGATGATTCGAGAGACGAGAATAAATTGAGGAGACAGTCGTGAAAATACGGAGAGAACAGTTCAGGAAATCAAGCAGTCATTTAGGCAATTCAGTCAAAGGTTGTCAATATCAATACTGGGGTACATGCTGGCTAGTTATGACTTATATACTGGACGAGGCAGGACTTGTCCCGGGCTGAGCCTGATCAGTCCTGGAGTACTGTATGGATGTACTAAATAGGGCTCCAGGATGTATTGGTGAAGAGTCCCGGGACTGTATGAGAGTCCTGACTTGCAGGGCCTTTATTGAAGTGGGCGGCGCATTGGGATCATTGTATCAATGGTGTCTGATAGCGGCTGGCAGGTCTAGGTGCTGGGTGTGATTGCTGGAGTGATCGCCTGATGATGCAAGTGATGTGAGTGATGCGGGTGATTGTAGCACTGCAGGATCAGGTAGGGATGTGGGTGATCGTGGCACTGTAGAATCAGACAGGGTTGATGCGGTGATTGCCAGGGGTCAGGGTCGATGGGGCGGGGGATGCATGCACTCGAGAAGGCGGGGCAGCTGGCAAGAAAACTGGGGGAAAGTGTGGGAGTTGGATGAGGTGTCCTGGAGTTGTGCAGTGTGCTTTGAAGATGGGTTGTGACAGCTTGAGCATCCAACAACGGATAGAACAGGGGAAAAATTTTACATGCCATTTTCACCCGACAACAAAATCAGGGAGCACAATTAAAGTTGACTCCACTCCCCCAAAAACTACATGTCATTCAATACCACCACACACACTGCAAAATACATATGCACCCATGACAAGGTACATGGGCACAAAATTGATGGATGGAAACCTCATCTGACCCTCCTGCAGCAGAGGAAATCCTCCCTGCCAGAAGACACAATTGATGAGCAAGGCTCACATCTCATGTGCATGCTCTCAAAGGAAAAAGACTCCTCCATCTGGCCCAACATGCTGGACATGACAGGACTGCCCAAGGACAAGGATGCAAACCCAAACAATCACTTCATCTAGATGAACCCAGCTCCAGAGGCAGTCCCAGTAGTGAACACAAGTCTATTCATACAAGCTATCTGAAACAATGTTGTGAGTCTTTTTAAGTCACATCAATAGAACCAGATCAGAATACAATTTTAGTACTATGAGTGTGTATAATAAAAAACTACCTTACATAAGGAAGGTAGGTATGATTGTTGTATATATTATATAAGGACATTATAATACTATGTATTCTAAGTACTGAGCAACCTCGACTCTGGTTGAGATTGTATATACAGAGTAAAGTATCAATCTTGACAATAGTCAAAGTCAGATAAACAGAAGTGAAGGGACCTAGAGGTTAATTCAAGGTCTAAAGGTTATACTATCTATCCCCAGGTTAGAGTCCCCTACAAATGCCTGGTTGCAAATCTGAATGAGATCCTTCTCCAGAAGATAGAAGAACTTCCAAGCAACTACCTCACGCCTATCTCCTTTGATGCAGGCTCCAAACTCTTTGCAGACAACCCCTCCACAAACATCCAAATCCTGAATTTCCTGGTGATGCTGGGAATACAGAAAGCCCCAGAGGACCTCCAACTAGCGAAGGCAAGGTGGAGGAAAAAACCTAGATTTTCAGGCTCTATGGCCACTCCTCTCCAGTTTCTTGGCAGAGCTCAAAGACTATCTTGTCTGGCAACAAACTTTTGCTGCAGACAAGCTGGTCACATTCAATGTATTTGTGATGACCACAACTCCTGCAATAGAAGTGATCAACCAACTGGGCTAAAAGGCCACAATGTCAAGCCTGGCTTGACATGTTGCAGGCACTATTTAAGCAGTATCCAGTGTCATGATGGCTGTGGATCATGACAGTATTCCCATTTGACAAGAGCCTCTACTCTTGGTTCATCATGGATATCTCAAGCAACATGTCATGAGCTGCTTCCAGAGCACACCACACAACTCCAAGACATCCCTGCCAACCCCCACATTTTACTCCACCTTCCCTGCTAGTCATCACCTGCATCAGCCCTGACTGACCTATGGTGCTGCAACTATCTGCATTATCCAGTGATCACTCTGGCAATCACACTTGATACCCAGGGCTGACACCTGATGTCAAACCACTTGATACACTGATTCCAATGCCTGCCACCCTCAATTAGGCCTGTATAGCATGAAGCCCCAACATACAGTCCTGGATACTTTGCCAAGGCACCCCCAGAACTCTATACAGTATGTCTATATAAAACTCCAGGACAGATCTGGCTCAGCCTGGGACAAGTTTCTTCTCCTCAAGTACTTAAGTCATAGCCAGTCAACTTGTATAGTAGTCTTGATATTACCTACCTACCTACCTACCTACCTACCTACCAACAACGTGAACACAATCTGTTGTAACTCTGCAATAACTGAAATATTGTGATTACTCTGTGATTAACTTTAACCTTGTCTCACTCATAAACTCCAAATCATCATGTTCAACTCATTCACCCTGCAACTTGTCTTTGAATTGTCCTCTTGTTGTTTTACTCCATTCTGGCCTTGTCTCATTCACTTCATCACTTTTCCGACTTGACTCTATTCCTGATCTCATCTTGTCTTTCCTGATTCCTGCCCCTAAACCACTCTCAGACCTCATTCCCACCTTTTCCTTGACTCTCGTAACCGTTTCCAAAGTCCACCATTGTTTTACCAACTCTAATTGTCTTTCAATCTCTGCTACTTCTACAACTACTTTAAAAGGACCCCACTGCATCCCAGGACTCACCTACTTCATCCTGAACTATACTACTTAAGCTCTGGACTACTTTTCCATATTCTGGACCAAATTGTACTACAGCGCGACTCTCCACAGTACATAGCTGGAGCATTAATGGCTGTCAGCTCATGAACATGTATAGCATTTACATGCACAAACTGGAGCATAATGCTTATGGTGGTACTCTCAGAGTCCCACAGCGTCCATGCAGAATGCTCATTGACCTCTATATAGGTCATTAAGCACTCCTTATCCTGAGGAGCATACTGAGGTCGTTGCAGCTTGTCAGCTGCCTTCTGCAGAGTCACGCATCGCATGTGGACACAACTATCTCCTTGATGCTCAGTTAGAGCAAACATGTGCTCTTTCTTGTTATTATGAGCATAGTAGTCATTATCATATACATCCACTGCGACATATTCATCTCCATCAATCTGGATGCTCTCAGCGTCATCCGTGACTAATTGTTCCTCCACCTCTTGTGGAGCTTCCTCGTCTTCAATGAGTTCCTTCTGGTCCTCCTCAGCATTGCTTCCCACTGCTGCCATATAGGCAGCTCATACCTGCACTCTTAGCACCTTACAATCCTTCAAATAGTGATCTGTATAGCCACAATTGTAGCACCAAACTGCCCCGCTACTAGGTTTGTAACCCACATCACTACTAGCAAAAATGCCCTTGGGCAGGCCCACTCTTGGTGGTGCATCCCTCATTGACTTTGGTCTAGGCTGGCCCACTCTGGGCACATACCAAGCATCTTTAACCACTGGTGCATTACCAGGTGGTCTAGGTCCAGGCCTATGGCCTGCAGGTAGCATTCATCATACTACAAAGCATGGATTGCAGTTTTGCTCTATTTTGGAGCACTTTGCCAAAAATGTTCCAAACTTTACAGGTTGGCAGTGTCCCTGTGCATGGCGTGAAGTACACTGGTCATAACAGGTTGCAGTCCATGCAAACTGCTCATAGCGTATTGCATACACAAGGAATTCAGTCACAGTATTAACCTCTGGCAATAAGTTATTGTCACGTATCAGTGCATGATGCAATTCAGCTGGTATTCTCATCTGGGTATACTGCCATATTCTGTGCATGACCCATAAGGTCATTATAGAAGGTCTGGATGCCTGTTCAAACATCATATACTGTGGTTTGGAAGGCTTTGTGAGCCTCTTGCATCATTGCTACATTCACAAAGCAGTTGTATAAGCCAATGAGGACCTCCTTGAAGGTCCAGTCATGCTTGTCCCTATTTGTATGCAGAACATGTTTGCAGACCCAGTTCCACACTTCCTCATCAATGAATTCATGGAGCACAAAGATGTGCTCCTGGTCCATGTTATTGCTGCTATAGCAGCATGCTGCTAAATAATAACAGACATTCATGGCACAGTCTTCCAACTGGGAAAACTTATGTCCTCCAGCATATGCTCAGATATGCTTTCCTTCAGCTTGACGAGGCTTGATCCCATCAGTAAACTTGAACCTGACTCCAAGAGAGTCTTCAACTAGTCAGTTGAGGTGGTCATGCATATGATCCATGTGGATCTTGACCGCTTCATTCATCTCAGGCGTGCTCGCATGCAAATCATAAGGTAAAGGCAATGACCATGCCCTAGTTGCCAGATATGAGGGCTCCTTTATCCTACATTCAGGACGCAGCATTTATAGAGCCCAAGGTACTGGAACATTTGGTCAACAACCAGGGGGTCTGTGATTGTCTCGACGATTTCTGTCTTTTCAGTTGTTATTATGACAACACTTTGGTGATCCTTGTTTCCAGACCTCATGACAAACTGTTGCCTCATATCATCTATGGGCGTAACACCTTCATGCCCTTCAAACACAATACCTTAGTTGTCTATTAACAACTTGCCATGTTCCTACAAATCTTGATTGCAGATGCACTGATAATTTATGTGCTCATTCCAATTGTCCATGAGATGAACTCGCTGTGTGACACATTGCAGTATAACAGGCTCATCTGGAATGCTTTCTTCATGTTCCTCTTCCTTGATCATGATGCAACGCCATGATGTCCTCATCTTAGGTAGATCATCTGCCTCATCATTTCCAGTGTAGTGAGATGTTGCAGTCTCCACCTCTGATAATGCTTGATGAGGCATTCCACTTGTATTGGCTTGCCATTGTGCAGTATTTTGATGTCTCTCATAGTCCTGTTGGGACTCATTTGTCTACTTAGGCACATTCAGCATGTCCATTGCCTCCACAATGTCTGGTTTGCACTGATGCAGCAATGTGTCGTAGTCTACAGACTCAGCCAGTGTGGTTGTCAATGTTGCTGTTCCATGAGCTAGCTTGCGCTTAATATACTCATTGAGCTCCAGCTAAAATATCCGAGTAAATGTTCTATATATTCAGTCAAAGTCAATAGCAACTTTGTATCCTCCTCTTCATCAGAGGAGTCCAGTTCAGGCTCTGGGCCCTGAACTTCCCTGAGGCCCTTATGCCCCATTGGTGGCTCCTTGCCACTGTCTACCTTTTTCTCTAACACTGGAGGCACTAAAGATGCCTTCTCCTTATCTAGTTCAGTCAGTCTAGTCATGGTAGCCAGACTTGCTCCTTGATATTGTGTCATCTGATCTGACAATAAATCTGGTCCTGGCTTGGCCTTACGTTCAGGCTGCATAGTTCTAAATGAAGTGCTGTACATGAGGGCACTTTCCTGTGTCGTGTCCGCATATCGGATGGGCTTGCTCAGTGCCTCTGATGAGAATGTAGTGTTGTCAAGCAAAGTCAGGTAAATCAAAGAGAGTATGTTCGTCGCTGCTAGCAATGACCCAGATGCAAATGATTTATCCCCTGGTCTAGGACCAGAGTTCAAAATAGCCCTCATCCATGATATGGATAATCTGCCTAGCATGCTAAAGATCTTGCTCATATCATGAGCTACTCTGTCATCCTGTTTTGGCGGGGGCTGGTACTTTGATGCTGAAAGCGTCTCAGAGAGATTGAAGCCATATGGTGGCTTCAGAAAACCTGGTGGTTGTTCAGATGAGTCAGCCATGAGACCAGATGTCAACATGGCAGAGAAGAAGTCAAAAAGTTTGATGTGTGTTGCCTAGTATGGTAACAAAAGCCCAGAGTCTAAAGCCAATAGCAGAAGATTCAAAAAAATATAGCCATTAGCTACAGATAGAATAATCTTGCATGTTTCACGCAGTAGCTGAATCAGACCAAATTATTGGATTAGACTAGATATGTTTGTGAATACAAGATGTTAGCCTTATGTGATTCATGGACGCACATCAAAGGCATGTGTCAGATGCTAAATACGGTACAATATGCACTGTAAGTGCAAAGACTATAGTACAGGTAACTCAACTGGTTACACCTAGCAGTTTAGGAGACTCATCTCACAGAGGAAAGGAGAGAGGATATTGAATTCCTCTTCAGAAAAAGACTTAAAATCCTGATTTCAGAAAATCCAACAACTCCCACTGGGAGAAGGGGGTGGCTCTTGAATTGAGACCTAGTGAACGTAAAGAACATAACCTTCACCGAGATAATGCTAGTAAGAGTTGCAATACTAAGCACAAACTGGTACTGTGAAGAAAAAATAACTATAATGGCTGTTTATGCACCTAATGTGATGGCCTTAGATGCAAACAAAAATACTCAGTTCTGGTGCAACATCAAGGGTTTCCTTGAGGCTAGATCTAAAATCAAAACCAACATCATGCTAGGTAACTTCAATATGGTGGAGGATGCCATTGATCACCTATTGGCAAGAAATGACCTTGCACAGGTGAGTATAGCACTAGGCAAGTTAAATGACTTTATAAGGATGACTGATGGATGATGGGAAATCCAACTGACATTTAAAGCCTACACCTTCCTACAAAAATCAACAAATATCCAATCAAGAATAGATAGAGTCTACACAACTCATAACATCTTGAGAACAGCATGCAATTGAAAAATTGAAACCCACAAAATTGCAGGCTTAGGCCATGACTTGGTATTGATGCAGGTTGTTCAAAAGGATGCCTCCTAATAGGGAGAGGAAGGTGGTCAATCTCTGTGCAACAAGATCTTCAAAGCTTTTGCCTACAAATCCAGCACTGAGGCCTTAGATAAGATTAATAGCTCGAAGAGACTCTGCATGGATGTCACAAACCTGCAGCTGGTCTTCTATGAGTGGAAGTCAAACCTAATTGCAGAAGCAAAAAGATGCAAGAAAATAGTAGCCCCTAATTTTGTGCAGCAGATGAAGGAACTGGAAGAGTCTCTTGCAAGAGAACTAAAGTTCATGGTTTTGAGCATCAAGGAGAGAGCAGAAGTGACTGGGCACCTGCAAGAAGAGATGAAGGAGCTAGAAACCAAGCACCACAGGTCAGCAAGGATGCAGACAAAATTACAGAACTGCTTGAAAGGTGAGACAATCTGCAAGTACTGAACCAAATCAAATAAGGAAGCATGGCCAAGAGATGTAATGTTTGCTCTTCAACTACTACTCAACCAGACTGCACACCCTGAAGAGCAAGTGAGGTATGAGAAACACTTGCAACATATGGCAGAACTAGTGAGAGATTACCATGATAATCTCCAGGAGCAGAGAACTTTGGCAGATAAGGAAATGAGACAGGCTAAGATTGAGTTAGTCCTGAGTAAGCTATGGACTTGAGTCTCCCATAACCAAGATACAAAGCTAGGGGCACTCCAGAAAGTCCAAGAACAACATAGCAGCAGGGCTAAACAGCCTAACCTATAAACTGTACAAAGTACTGAATGAGAGGTACAAAGAATATGTCAGACTTCATAAACCAGTGTTTGACATAATAGGACTAAGATGGGTGTCATTTAGTTCTAGCATGTATTATATAATCAAAACAGACCCTTGAGGACATTGACTTCTCCTTTTTGTCCTTCTCATCTATGGCTAATTTGATCTCTAAAGTACTTTTAGAACATCATGTTGAAGAGTTCCCAGAAGTTCAATTTTTAATAAGTATATTAATTTGTAAAGAAAAGCCTCAACAAAACCAGTTTTTTTTCCTATTTCTAATGCCTTCCTAGACTGTTTCAATATGTTCTGAAGAGTTTCCAAAATTTCAACATTGTTGTGTTGGCCACTTATATAATCAACACATAACTCTAAGATGAGAGAGAAGATGACAACAAAAACATAGAATAAAACTTTCTAATAGCCTCTCTATGCCTTGAAAAATCAGAGCAAACTGTGCTAGGGCTCAGAACCTTATAAACCATCAAAAAATTCCACAAAAGCGGAAGATATCAAAGATCTATCATTTACACTTGGTGACTTGGACACACAGCAAGAAGACACAATTGAGGTTGTTCTGGAGCTTGAAGAAGAAGTGTTGGAGGTAGAGGAAGATGAAGATGAAGGAGAAAAAGAGATTACTGAGGTGTCAGCACTTCAGAAATTTGCAGAGATCTTGAAGAAGACACAAGAGATTGCAGTGCATGCAGAACAGCAAAATGAGACCAAATAGCAGGGTCATTACCTTGGCAACTCAGACTGAAGCAAGTGATGTTACAAACAGATCAAGAAAGATTTAGAGAAGAAAGGCTTCCAGTCTGTCCTTGAGCTATTCAAGAATAAAGAAGCACACATACCAGTCATAACAGATAAAACTTGCATTCTTGCAGTGTCTGAAAATAACGCAGACAACTTGATGCCATCAAAAGTTGATGCAGTGAGTAAATGTCTCATAGCAAATGTTAAAAATCAAATGATAATTAAAATCTTGACATGACAGGAGCAAGAAATTGTAGCCAAGATTTCTTATGCTTTGGATTCTAAAGAAGAATCATGGCAGAAGAAAGTTGAAAAGCTTCTTCAAGAGCTCTGTGATGGAATACTGCCAACGGATGACACTGAGCCATCAATAATTAATGATAAGCTTAATTTGATGAACTACAAGGATTTTCCTGCCCTTTGAAGAGCTTCTGCAGCACTTATGATGAAATTCAAAGACAAAAAACTTGATGTAGTGTTCTGTGCACATATCACTGCAATGGTGGGAATTCTGAATCTCTATCTTCACCCAAAGCTATCATACACCTGGCATGAAGCATCAATGATTGTATCATAATTAGAAAGAAAGGACATAAACCATGCAAGAAATCTGCAAACATAGATTCATCAGTCCATCCAAGATGAAACATTTTCTATGCATCATTATGGCCAATTTTAAACATCTATTCTCTAGGATAAAGACTTCACATCAGCAATCAATCTCCATTTCCAAGGTATTGCTAAAAACAGCTACTTCAAAGCCCAAGGTATTGTCAACTTCATAGCTACTTTGTAAATGCAAGAAAAGCTCTACAAATTTGGAGCTAAAAAAACAAAGATCAGTTTCCAAACAGCTCAACAGTGGCCACACCCCATGAATTGGCAGTATGACCTACAGAAGAATGGAATGTATGTGGATAGTCATGAGCACTAAGATGTTGTGGCATATCAAGATGCCTTTGTGAAGCAATGGCAAGAATATAAAAAGCATATGGTCTTATATAACAATAATGCAAATGTACAAAAAAAACCTCAAGGATTCTTTGTTCCAAAAGGCCAAAGGTTCCATCTTATTCTTGGTTACCTATGATGAATTAACATTCTATGAGAATGATTGTTAAAAAACCTCCTGGAATTACAAAGCTGACAAGGCAGTATCACAGAAGAAAGATGAAGAGACTTCTCTCATGGTCTCTGACTTTCTAACTTCTGAATGGGATCAGTTGAAGAATTGTGATGAGTACGTAAATAGAAAATGATGATTGAGAAGTTACTTACACTGTTTGACAAAGAAGCCTGAATTATTTTCAAAGCAGGCAAGAATCATGATGGCTACTTTTCAACTAATGATTTCATCCAACAAGTGGATAGAGCAATGGACATCTTTGAGGATAAAACACAGGAATTTGCAACAGGCCTATTTCTCTTTGATAATGCTTCCAGCTATCAGAAGTGTGCAGATAATGCATTGTCTGCAAGAAAAATGCCAAAAAATCCAAAAAAAAATTGGTCACATCAAAAGAGAGGTGCTTAGATGCAAGACATTCAGCTTCTCAATGGCAAAGCTCAGTGCTTCTATTATGATAATAATCATTCCAAATACCCAGAATGGTTCAAGGAAATGGAACAGATTATATGTGAATAGGGTCTCTGGCCAGAGAGTGGTTTATTAGCACAGTGTGAGGGATTCAAATGTGAACTTGGAAAGACTAACTGCTATTATCACCAGTTACTTTTCACATAGCCTGATTTCATTGCACAGAAATCTCATCTTGAAGAGTTCATTGAGTCTCAGGGTCACATTTGTGACTTCTATCTTAAGTATCATTGCAAACTCAATTTTATTGAACAATACTGGGGTGCAGCAAAATACCATTATAGAAACTCACCTAAAACATAGAATATAGAGATCATGGAGAAGAATATGCTTGCTTGCCTCAATGATGTTCCTCTCTCACAGATTTGGTGGTAAGTTCTTAATCTTTCTTATCTTACTATAACTTATCCTTCAAATCAGATATGCCAATCAATCAGCATAGTTCATTTCAGTGTATCAACTGGGATTTTCTGGTGCAGAGGCAGCATGAATTAACAAGAAGTATCGTGGACATTGTACTCTCCCTCCTACAATGCTTGCAAAAGTCCACAAAGCACAAGTAATGATGGCAGCTTCTCTTGAATGAGCAAAAAAGTCATGTACAATTTTTGTTGCAAAAATTTAGCTGGTCTTGGTGCTTAGTAATCAGATTACATAAAGGTGCTGGAACTAAATGACATTTGTCTTATTCACAGAAGTGTTCAGGGATATCCAGAAACATGGAGTGGCTGACGGAACAAATTTTGCAGAAGGCTAAATGTGCCTCCTGTATAAGAAGAACAATAAAACAGACATTGCAAGCTGATTTTCAATTTGAGAAGCAACTCTTATGAATTGAGATTGAGAAAGCAGGCCATGAATGTTAATTCCTTTCTAAATTCCACTGTGAACTCAACTCAATAGAAATATCATAGGAATAGGTCAAACTCCATAAATGATTCAACTTATGGCTTGTCCAAGTTTTGTGATATGCTTACAATCAATTCTAAAATTATTGTTCATTGAGTGATGGTTCATTTGCTAAAGTCAAATTATTGGTTCCTTCTTTACTAGATTCCTGTGATACCCAAACCATCCAGGCCTTCTTTTGCAAGTCATAGCACTATATGAATGCCTATGAGTAAGTTTATTTGTATTCTTACTTGATTTTCCATCTTATATTACTGTTCACAATGACTAATTCAGCATTTGATATTTTCAGTAAAGGATTAATTGCTGCACAAGCTCTTTATGCTGTCAAAAAGTACCATTCTAACCATAGAATTGGCTTAAGTGTCATGATCAGCATTGATATGCTTATTAATTAATAGTAAAAGGATATAGATAAGATTGATTAGCCAGATTAGATATCCTAATAAGGAAAAAAGGACCTCATGTTCACTTTTGAGTGGAAAAAATTCAAACTTTACATAGTGAGAAATCTGTTACGTTCAATCGAAAAGGATTGTTGAAAGGAGCGTATCCTAACAGTTTGATAAAAATTCAAGATGCTTTGAGTGAGGAGATATCATTCTAAAATGTGATGTTCACGAGTTGCCTATTTTGAGCCTTTTGCACTCTTTGAGTTACAGAACAACTGAAGCGGCACATGTTTTCCACAGTTGGCTTGCATGTGGTGCTTAGTTTAGTCATCTGTAAAGGTCATCCGACGATATGACGTTGCATGTAATTTCTTTATGTGTTGTGTATTGTACTGTAATTGGATGAATGAGTATGTATCAGTGAGAATATTCACCTCAACATCACAGATTGATTGATCTACAAACTTGCCATATTACCCGAGTTTGCCAAGTTAACTACCTTAGATTAGCTTAATACTCACATACTGGCAATAAAGGCTAAATATTGAGAGATATTACCTTTGAAAAACTACGTTGTTTGGGAACTTCATTGCCAGAGCCAAGCACGTGTCGTTGCTGATGTCAGGCATCACCGGCATTGTCTGATCACTCGTAGCCGCTGTCCATCACAGCAATCAACAACCCTTGCTTGTTGCTTCCCCCACCTAGTTACCACCATCCATCACAGCTATCAACGCCCCATCCTCATTGTCCTGCCCTCCCCTCCATGTGATTCCCTTGGCTATTGAACCTCCACGCGCAATCCTGTCACTCACTTATTCTGTGGTGTGCATCAACATTCCAGCATTCTTCCACTTGCTTACTCCATTCTCTACATCATATTGCTCGCTAATTACTGCCAAGCATAGCAATCAGCCACCCTCTGCTCATTGTTCCGCCCCTTTTGTGCTGTTCCTGCTTACCGTCTCACTCACCATGTGTGGATTTATTTACAAGCATGTGCACTTGCTTATTCCTGCCCTTGCGTATTTGAATCCTACCTGTATTGCTTATTCACCTCTGTTCTGCGTAGTCCTCCACACTTATATCAGGTCCTAACTCCCTGCTCATCGTTGTGCTTTACCTTCGCCGTTGCGCGTTCATTGCCTCATCAAAATGATGAAAAACAAGAACTGACCCAAAGGTGTTTCATGCAAAGTCACATACTTCTGTGCTTCAAATAGCAGTCATAATCGACTCATGGTTCTTTCAACCCAGGCTCTTGCTCGTGAACGCCAGGAGTCTCAAAATTGTTATCTCCATCATCTGTCAGGTAAGCTGGAACATATTTTCATTTTGTGAACTATCTCATTACTTCACTATAGGCTTGAGCTCCTCTTCTATTTAGATATTGCAAGACAACACAACAAATCTGTCGCAAGACCTTGACGATATTCCTATGTCATCTGCTGAGGACAACTGGGAAGATGTGATTGGTGAAGTCGTTGCTTCTGGAATGCAAGGTGCAAAGGAGGTGGATGACATGGTTTATGACTTGCAGGACATTGCATCGAACAGGTAGATGGTTATCAATATCTTTACATACATTCTGCTTTATCCTTTACAGATGGTTAGGTGCCCTACACTATACTGACCATTGTACTTGGAAGCTTTGCCACGAGAGGCTCCAGCATAATTGGGACTTAGTGATAGAAAAAATGACCAATGCCTATCTTACATGGCACAATGAATTGATCTCAAATGTATCTCAGTCTGCAGCAGGAGATTCAGACAACTTCGGGGCCATTTCAGCGATTGATCTTTACATGCTGGTGGACACCATCAACATCCATCAAACCACCAACACGTCAACAGCTATTGCTCTTGTCAGGGCCAAATATGTGGGAAACTTGCCTGTTCACCCATCATTGGCGGTGTCCATCAAAACTCTTGAACTTTTTCACGTGATACATTTACACCGTCCCTTGTTTAGTGTAGAAGCCTTTGCAAAGACCTTGAGTTACTTATATGAAGTACGTACATTATTCTCTTTCATTAAATACATATCTCTGACTTTGTCTTGTGAAATAGGTACCATTTCAACGACATTATAGGAACGCACTCTCAGATGTATTTGATGTTTATCTTGACATTTGTCGTTGTATTGATAGCCGAGTTGCCAAGAGCCTTGGCCACGATGCTCTCAATTATCGAGTCTTTCATGCATGTCCACCCTGCAATTATGAAGTAACTTTTCATTTCAATTTCTACTATGCAAATCTAACTGACTTGTTCTCAGCTACAAGGAGAGCCAGCAATGAAGTATTCCTGGCTCATCATCATTGATGGCAACAACTTGCTAAAGCAGATCAGAGCAATTGGAAAACGACAGGTTAGCAACACCCAATGTTTTGAGAATTCTGACTACTTTCTGTCATCAGATTTTGTCAACAAATATGCCAATGAAGTCAAAGCGTAACCACCCGCCAATGCCAAAGAAAACATAGGTGTGAAAAACCTGGCTGACACATCTGAGGGTGATCCAACTGATGAAGAGACATCCCCCGATGTCAATAGTTGTGCTGAGAATTGGAAAGCCGTGGCAAAAGACAAAAACAAGAAGATGTGGGCCATATTTGCAGAGTCTGGCATTTTTGCTAGCGCTTGTCAGCACGGGTTTATCTTATGGATCTGCGACATGATTGCAAGTAGGGAACTGTAAGTAAACCACATTCACTGACAGCTTTTCTTACCTGACATTTGACGACACAACTTTAGAGCAAAATACAGCCTTGCTATGACTGCCAAGGCCTTTGAGGTTTTTCAGAAACAATTTCTCTTGGCATATGACATTGGTTGCACGTTCAGAACAACGATCAAGAATTCTTCTCTCAGCTCAGAGTTCGAATGCAATGAGTGTCGCACCTGCATCAACACATTTCACGGATATTCGCACCATTATCTTTGTCAGCTCATTAACCATCCAAATGTCATCAAAAGTGTTAGGCTAGAGGATTTTGAGACCTTAGAACGAATCTTTAGCACATCAAATGCATTAGGAGCAATCACTTATTACATGAAAGCCTTTCAACGCCAGGTATTTATTGATTTGCACTTTCAATATTGGGACTGCAAAAAATATGCCAATTTAGCCAACATGCTATACCAAAATTATAGGCAGGCCCTCCAAGTCATCAAGACAAATACCCTCGATATTCAACATGTACTACAGCTCCGTAACATTCAGGAAGCAGATCTTGACACTTACATTGCCGACGAGCACAACTTCTTTTCTACATTAGAAAAGGAAACTGATGATGACCTTCATGCCATCGCATATGTCGAGCTTCTTCAAGAACTATGAACTACTGAGTGAGTATATTTTGACATCATATACAATTTCTAACATGATATCTGCTTTTTAGAGCTAAACTTGATGACATGTCTTCTCGTTTTCGGATGCAGACACCTGCCAACTATCAATTTGTAGCCCTTGAACAGTCATATGCAATCAATCTTTCAGCCACGTGTAAAGCTGATACTGCTCATTGCCAACTCAACAAAGACTGCAAAGGCCTTCTTATTGAGATTCTTGAACTTGAGCAGCATATGAACATCAATTTAAGATGGACACCAACCAATCCGCAATATCAGAAGATGGCAGAATACGTTGCACAACGGAAATTTGAAAAGGCTCTTGACCATCTACAAACTCTCGTGATCAAACGCTTGTTTGAGCTTCATAGACTCAACCTTTTGCAAACAGGTATTTGTATTCAATTCTTCCTAACATCATTTTACTCTCCTGACATCATTTTACTCACTTTCAGAGTATAAAATGTGTACCCATATAGCCAAATCTCTTCAGACTAGGTCCAAAACTATTTGCACTGCTATTACTCACTACAATACCTTGGCAGTGCCTCTTGGCAGGCCTACGCTGGACTAGACAAAGGTTTCTCATTACGCTTTCCTTGACGACTTCCATCTGCTCCAATATACACATAACAACGTTGATCAAAGACCATGGGCCGATCCGGTCATCCACAAGACTATATGCAAGTATCAGCGCCTTCAGCGTGCACAAGAGGAGATTACTTGCTGTAATACTGAGATTCAACGACTGCACACATCAATCATCAACAAACATCGCCAGTTCGACAAAATCTTCAAAGGGATGGCTGAAAACCCAGATCCTATAGATATTGAGGTCCACAATTTTATGAAACAACGACGTGCTGTGAACACGAGGCTTCTATATCAGATTGAGGATACCTATGAGCTCACGAGATTCACAGGTGATCCTAGACTGAGCATATCAAAGACTTCATCTCGCCTTCCTACTCCTGTGGTTGCCTCAGATCTTATGCATAGCAATGACTCTAGAACGCAGACATCTTTGATTCACTCTCCCACCCCAGCAGATTCCAGTGATGACTCTGCGAGACCACCAACATCAAATACCTCATTGCCCCCTTCCACTCTGATGAATCCTATGCACATGAGTCGTCATGATAATTCTGACTCGGATTTGGATGATGAACTCGGCGATACAGTATTGAGAGATGTGGGAGCAGTAGTAGATTTTGTTTCTAGTATAGACTCATAGGTCAGT
>JABAJZ010013774.1:0-10357 GCA_018857265.1 Termitomyces sp. T32_za158 | reverse complement strand
GTGTCTGGGACTGAATCGTTGATGAGTTTGCAAAGGATGAGACCATCCTTGCACTCGTCGAATAGTTGCATGGTGTTTGTCGGGATCGGGTAGCGATCGCCAATGTCTGAATCATTCTCAATAACCTAGGACAGAGTTGGTGAATGCATGTAGCATGAAAGACAACAATTGCACCACGTACCAAATTAATATGACTCGTAAACTCTGTACGCTCGTCTTCGTTGATGGTGTGGCTCACGTTGGCGTTCGAACCTTTGACAGTTACTTTTCCAGCTTTAGTTGTCAAGGAACTGCTGGCAGCTTGAGACTTTAGTTTGACATTGAGCTAGAATAATGAATCATGGTGAGTCAAAAGATTAGGTACAGAGGCGGCAACTCGAACCTCTACCCAATCCTCAAGTTCAACTTTTCCACTGGCGTCAACACTGACACTCTTCAACGTTTCACGCGCCTGGTCATATGACTCTCCACTATTCTGAAGTGCATGTAACACAGAAGACTTGTCTACACGTCCAGGAGTGTCCGTCGAAATGGCACTGTGCAAGTTGATCAATATCCCCTTTATGAGATGTCATAACGTCAAGTTTCTCACTTGAATCGGTTGATGAGACTGAACATCTCATCGCGCGAGACCTCGGGAAATTTCTTCTGAAGCTTTAACGCTTCCATAGCAGCGTTGTGAGGGAGAAACACTGAAGATTGAGGTGGGTGGCGGGTTACTAAGATTATCTCGGAAGTAGCCCTATATATGATCACGGATATTTTTGTGGCGGTGCACCCTTTCTTTCATTTCCGCAGTCGTTGAACAAGCGGAGCTGTGCTCAACGCAGCAGAGATCGGCAGGAGATTGCTGCGTAGTTGTGCAAGGCACATTCAGTTCAACCCCGTTTGGGAAAGGCGCTATCCGTGTTAGGTCACGACAACGTCAGAATGGAGGATTACGGAGTGGAGCGCTCTAAGCCAGTCTTGTGAACCATCTTCGTTCAACAAACACCGTACGTACCCTACCCTACCCTACCCCTGGATGACAAAATGGGACTCTGAGTACTCTAACTCCTCGCGATCGAGTTTTAATGCATAGATGAAAGCAAGTCTGAAAGAATGTGTGTGAATAGAGCACCTTTAGCTAAGTATGTATATATATAATACGTTGGTTGATAAAATATGACAATACTACATACCACCACCACCACCACCACATAACAATGAGGGTACTTGAAAAGCAGAGTCCAGGTCCAGAAAGTATGAAGTGTCAAACACTCAAGTACTCAGCTCCCATAATCCTCTTCCAACACACCACGCTCTATGCTCCATCTTCAGCACGTCCAGTGCCTCCCGTATATTCCACTCACTCAGGTACCGCCAGCGATCATCCTTCCTCAGAAATGCCAATATGCCCTCCTTAGTCGTAAGCCCATACCTCGTAATCTCCTGTTTCTTGCCTCCAATTGGCGCTTGCATCGTCGGCGAGCGCATAAGCTTCCCAATTGCTTCTTCCACAACTCCTGCAAGGAACACTGGCGAAAGTGGCACATACGCTTCCTCGTTGCTTTCCGGCTCTGAAAGTATGTCTTCTTCCCCCTCATCCCCAGCGTTTGTCATGCTGGTAGTCGAGAAAAGTGTGCTATCCGCCGATACCGACGTAACATTTGCCTTCCACAGTACGCTCACTTGTCCATTCGAGTGGTCGAATATGGGAGACAGGTGGGTAGGGCCGTCCCATAGGACAATGCTACCTTCTTTGAGAAGCTGCACAAGCGTCACCTGAAACAACCGCTTGATACGAGGACCGTTTTTCTCTTTGACTTGCGCACTGGCTGTGTTGGTACGAGACGTTGTATTGTACTTCTCTTGCGTAGATTTGCTCGAGCGAGACGCAGCATCATCTTTCACCTTTTGACGTTCCTCACGTAAACGCCGCCTCGTGACAGCTTTCACCACACGTTTGGCCATGTCAGCGAGTTCGGGAACGCGTCTTAGGTACGAAATTGTAAAGCCTCTCATTATGGGACGGTCCTTAGCATTCAAAGAACGTTGCGAGCAAAACTGTCCGTGATCTGAAAGCAGTGATATACGTGGCCGAGGTGTTTTGTTGAACTCAGAGTGCTTTGAAGAGCTCGCACGTGGAGTAGCATCATTTGCAAAACGCAGGGAGGGTTTTGTTGGAGTTGTGGGGCAATCGCCGATAAAACTAGCATCGAACTCGCTATGTCCTTCAATAGTAGGATCAAAGTAGGTCATGTGGTCCATATAATGCTTCACATAGATACGAAAGGTATTGCCATTGAGATCTCTAGAACGTAGACGAGAAGGATGTCGAAGTTTCTGAGGAGACTAGCGAAATCATCCGTGATAGTTAGCATTCGTAGAAAGGCTTAACTTACCTGAGTAGCAGTCGACTTTGCAGGACTTGAAGCTAGAGACGGAGAAGGACTGATAGTACGAATCGTGCTTGGTGTCCTTTGCGTTGACGCAGGACTGTTCATAGCCCGTGACATGGTCAGGGCGTTACTACATGTTGATGCTTCGATACGAGCGAGATCTTTTCTACGTGCGGCCATAGACTTGATAGGTGTAGTGGGAGCTACATCTGTAGAAACCTCGCATGGAGAAGGAGGAGAGTTTTGTGTTGGAACCTCGAAAGGCGTAGACAGAGAGTAGAGTTCGACATGCAACTGGTGTACATGTTCCCAGTGTCGTACCTCATCGTTTTGATTCACTCTATCTAAAGCAAGGTCATCAATTAAGACTGTCCGAGAAATTAAACACACACATATGCTGTCAACAACAATTTCCCTTGTCTCATACTTTCTAATAACTTTCCCCGTGACAAGGACAGAATTTCCAACGCGAGCAACGGGTCTAGGTACCAGGGGTGAAACTTTCGGCTTCGCATCCATGACAGAACCTTTACTTCCTGTCGAATTCTTGATCGGGGAGCGAGGAGGGGATTGTTTATGGAGACAGTCTATAACAGCTGTTCCGTCATCCACTGGGGAGAATCACTTCAGCTCCTTATCCCCAATTAGCCTATACATTCAGTCACCTGTGTAGCGGATACGCTTCTCGTAGATTTGGACGCCTACCAAGAGTCCTGCAATTTTTACAGTCCTGCATGGTACACGGCCCAACCAGTAAAAATCGATATCTTCAAATAAGATCAGTTGAGGGATTATTCCTGGTGCGTCTTACTGAACTTGCCTTTCGTCGAGTTTTCTCTCATCGAAAGTGCATCGTTAACAAAGCATGATGCGATAGCTTCACGAGTAAGCGTCCATTTCCAGAGTTCATTTGAAGTTGGTTCAACTACTACTATTGGGTCAAGTTTGTGTTGTTTTGGGGATGATGAACATTTTGTAGTCGGATTTCCTTCAATATGCGCGGTGAAGCTCATATAACGATCAAAGTACAGAAAAGGTGGTTGAAGAAACGTTCACGAAGACTACATAGTTTCCTGGAGTCGAGTAACAATCAATAAATCACCTCACGTGAAACGTGACATAACGAACGAACGAATGAATTTTATTTTTAACTGCGTTACGACTCTCATTGACAAGACGTGGCGGATGATACAAGAAAAACGAGACAAATTGAGATATGTTTGTCAAGTGAGAGAAACAATGAGATGATAGAGATGTATTCCTGGATGTGCGGGTCTGGATAGACGCCTTTTCTCTTCACTCGTGTTACTGGTGTCACGACCCTGTTATTCCGAAGGAGCCTCGACGTCTAATATCTTCCTTATTTTGGAGGCGCTTGACGATTATCCATGTTCAAAGTTCCTGGCGAGATCTTTGTTGAAGTTCTGAGCGTTTTCCGTTTCGTGCCCTGTTTTCCTGAAGACAGCGACTTGACTGGAGAAAAAGCGTCATCTGGATATTGGGAGCACCTTTTACCATGCATGCTGGACACCAGTGTCTGAATAAGACCTTGAGGGGGAATAGCCTCTGTGACAGTTTTGAAAGTCGCAGTATCGAGTACAGCCACAGGGGACCCCTCCGTCTTCTGTTGATATAAAGTAGGTCCTGAAGGAAAAGTCGCAACTACACGCAGCAGCGAGAGATGACCGGTCGGAGCGAGGCCGTTTGGAAGACCTTTCAAAGCATCCAAAAGGTCGTCTGATAGCCGATTTCCACGTTCACTATCCATCTGAACATACCGCGTGAGATACCGTCGAGTGATATATCGAAAGGCGTCATACTTCACTTCGAGAAAATAAGTTTTCTACAGCGAGATACTCATATTCTGACCAAAGCTCGTCTGAATTGAGTGTTTTAACACCCCAAGGACATACCTAATCATGCAGATACCTTCAGAAACAGGGAAGGGCGAACTTATGAAGAGAGAACATACTCCATCTTTTGAGAATTCACGTTCGTTATCCGGATACACATAGTCTGGCGAGGCTACTGCATTGCGCCCTGAGGTCCGAAGCATCACCCACACATACGCTTCGTAGTGTTTTAGTACGAAGATCAGGTCTGCCTCGCATTCTGGAGGACAAAGACAAAAGACTCCTGGACGTTCGTGTCGCAGCCAAGTGAGTACATCATCAGCAGAACATGCCGAATAACCAAGAGGAGGAGCATCAGGAAGGAGGGCAGATGGGGTGACAATCATCTCTTTGATAAGACCGTGTTCGTCTTTCTTCAGTTTGACTAATCGTGTAGTTGATTTTTCAATTGTGGCTAACCACGCAGGAGGGGCAAGGACTCTGAAAACATCAGAGAAGAGATGGTTATCCGCGTTCTTGAGTACATGGGTCAAGTACAAGGCAATGTAACTTGCAGGTGCATAAGCATCACCGTTAGCCCAGTGACCTTGTGTGTAGAAGCAGAAATCCTGAAACGAGGTCAACGATCGCGGCTGTTCTTTGTAAGGAGACCTGTCCGAAAGCCAGACAGCAGCAGCGATGAGAGGTCCTGGTTGGTCCAATGATATCTGACTCATATGTTTGTCTTTGAATTCACCAATGCCAGAACTGACAAGATCCACTCTGCCAATCCCAAAGCATGGTGGATGCTTTCCGGTCACGATGAAGTGCATGATAACTTCATGCGCCGTTGACCGAACGTGAGGGCGACCTGATAAAACCAGATAAATAGGGAGACGATTGAAAAATTAGTATCAGAATAAATATCCTGCTTTCATACCTTGCACAATCCCTCCAATGTTAGCGAAGGGTAGATCAACTGTACTTGGACCTTCTTCGATGACATAGTCTCCTGCGTCAAGCGCGATGAATCCAATGAGTTTTCGGATGTAGTGATTGAGGACACCGTGAGGGTGCGCTGCTCCATCCATGAGCAGCATGGCTACGAGAGTCGCAGTTAGTCTGTGTCTGCAATAATGACATGAGAACCTGTCACTACGGGTGGAAGTTGCTGACCTTGGTCTACACCAATCCCGGATGCGACTGAATAAAGCATCCGCTTTGGGCGACTGCGCGATAGAAGGGGGAAGAAAAGAGAGAACGTATCTCTTTTGTGTCTCTGGGTTGTCAAAGCTGCCTGTATCTGAAGTCCATCTCCATGACGACCACTGAGGTGATGTTGCAGGAAAGTAGCTGAAGGGAATATGTGTCCCAGCCACGACGAACGTAATATCAAGCGAAACAAGACGGTCTCTCCAGACATGAATAATCTCCTCCAGAGCGGGATAGCGTTCTGGATCCTCGGGTTGTGAGAACCAGATCTCTCGAATGCCCACATTTGCCTCATCGATGACGACGAAAAACCCGTCCGATTTTGCTGATTCAGGCATTAGTCTTTGGACGTCCTTCATAACTTTTGTCATTTGATCATCTATAAATTCCTGTGATTCCATATCGATTGCGACTAAGATCTCTCGAAAAGGATCTGAATGGTCTAGAATATGGCATGCTAGTTGTGCAAGAAGCCAACGACGTTTTTGTATCTCCCCGACCTCCCCATCAGTACTGCAGATCTTTAAGAAGTCTCTAAAAATCAGAAGATGCGCCAGGAGGACAGCAGAGAATCGGCGAAAGGCAATCTTCCTGTTTTTCGCTAAGATGGGTTTGAAAGCCAGGGAAGATTTATGTGGAAGATGTCGCACGAGATCATCATAATAAATGCGTCGATCGAGGGTCGTGTCAAGCGCACGGGCTTCTCCTTCATCGGCATGACAAGTCACATAGAATCCCCAGCGCTGGCAAAGACCTTCATAAAGCAAACGAGTCTTTCCAGTCGCAGATGCATTCACTAGGAACCTGTATTATGATCTGATCTGAGCTTTACAACACTTTTAGGTTCCAAAGAAGCACATACGTGTTCTGACCCTTGAGAAATAGCCGTTGGACGCGTTCTTGAAGGACAGGATGTCTCTGAAAAGTTCCCAATTCGTGAAAGAGCATCGAAGGTGGTTCACGATTTCCTGACAGAGAATGCAGTTCGACCTTCTTGACATCGACCGTGGTGTCTGCAAGTTCTTGATCTAGGGTCCATAGGACGTGTTTAGCCTTGCCATGAATGAGATCCTTGAGATTGGAGGCGATCCTTCCGAGGACCAAAGGGATTCTCTCAGGACAGGAAAAGTATGGATCAACTCCCTGCGTGCGAGATAACTCTATCGAATATTACACTAGCGTGACAATCCAGAGGAGACATATCGACGTACTGACACAAGTCTCCCAAAGCTTTTGAAAATCTCCTGAAGTCTTTGCATCCTCGATAAAACAGAAAAGTTTTGGATACCTGTATAACAAGCCGGCGAAAGATTCTGGAGAACCGAGTTCAACTTCATTGTCTTTGATGGAATCTGGACACAGTTGCGAGAGGAATCGTGCAGCACTGTCACAGTCATTATAAGTTTTGGAAGAGTCTAGGGTACGACGCATATCGAAGCGATGAGCGGGATCAAATTGGAAAGGACTTTGATCCAGTCATCACAACAAAACGGTTGCAATTTTGTGATTCGAGTGACAAATGACATTCATGTCACTCATTTCGAATCCAGCAATGCACTACGGCGTATATAGTCGACAGCCCCCCATAGTCTACACGCTCTGATGTAGCCGCCAGTACGGCTCCATCCCATGCAATTTTTGCTAGTTACTTCTGGATTGTACATTCGAGGTTGAAGTGAAGCAAAATACACAGAAACTATCGAGTCCCTGATTCACGAGCAAACAGCACCATAGCGTCGTGGACGACGCTTGCACCCAGACGAAGTGACGAATGACGCTCCAAGTTGTCTCTTGCGTATCTGTCGGAATTTGTCAACATCGTTAGAGCGAGCATAGTGATACGTCTGTTTCTTTCGATTACCCATGTGTTCAGTGATATGAACTGGACAAAAACTACAATATGCGGATATTGAGGAGTACTTTGAGGAAAGGTGTTGGATCGATGGGCAACGGCGGGCGCAAAATCTCGACAAGCCCGAATCGAAGATATGAGTTGTAGGCTTGGTATGAGAAACCTTTTTTTTATGAGAGAACCTTGATATACGGCCAAATAAATGACCTCTTGACGACGCTATCTCTAATCGTCATTTGGTGGAAGATTTAATTAGTAGGAACATCATTCAGCGTGAATTTTGCAACGAACTCATAAGTATTCTCATAGAACACGTGTGTTGAACATGAGGCAGTCAGGGGCATAACGTTAACAAAGTTGTCGAAGCTGTGTCCCTACTGGGTCTTGCTGCCCACAAGTGTCGTATATCGTCTGCCTTCCCTAAGTCTTCTTCCCTGGCATTGCTCCATCCAGTGGAGTTTCCAAGCTTAAGATCACTGCGTCAAGCTAGTCCGGTGGTAGATGACAACGTTAGCACCTCCCACGCCATTAGCATTACACAGCGAGATAAGGGTTGAATTGGAGCCGGATAAGGCATGGAAGGACGAGCTGCGAGCAAAGATCGAGGACAGTTTGTCGTCCATGGTCGAGGACGCCAAGAATAAATACCAGACAGAGCTCAGCAAGGGGACAGCGTCTGACGCCCTGCGTGAGGCCATCAATCGGGAGTACGAGGAGACCATGGATGGCATCAGAATTATCGCGCAAGAAACCTACATGGATGGATTACAGCGCGAACGTCAAGAACGCCGTTGGGCAGCTGGGGTCGACATGTATCCCGGCTGGAATGAGGCCCTTGTTCGAGAACAGCAGGATATAATGGACAGAATTAGTAAGGGAGCTCGCAGGGACACTCAGAGCCCTAGTGTCGCTGAGCGTTCTATGGCGGAGCGGCCTATTGTTGGTCGACACATCGTTGAGCTATCCTCTTCACAATCCAGCTATTTATTCTCATCGCATGCTCAAAAGGGTACAGTGTCACGGCGCCTTGCTAAAGAGCCGAGGGAGAGCTCTTTGAATCGTTTGGAGCAGGGCTTAATCACCTCACAATCGCTCCAGTTGCCACCCACTTTGCCTGCGATTCCGGAACGACAGAGACAACAAGAGGAGAAAGCTCGTCGTATCTTGGAACGAAAAGAGCGAGAGCGGAGGGAGCGAGAACGACAGGAGAAAGCGGATCAAAAGATGGAGAAGTCGCGAAAGGAGAAGGAGGAGACAGAGGAGAGGCTCAAGGAACAGGAGCACCCAAGGAGGATGGAGAAACAGCTTTTAGAGAAGGAGCATGCGGAGAGCAGAGAACGTGCGGAGAAAGATCGGCAGGCAAGAAAGTTTTGGGACAAACAACGTCAAGAATTGGAACGTATGGAGAAGGAACGTATGGAGAAACAACGTCAGTTTGAGAATGAAATCCTGCAGAGACAGCGACTAGATAACGAAAGGAAGAAAGAACTTGAAAATGAAAAGAAGGAAACGGAAGAAACGGAAGAAACGGAGGAGAGGGAGGAAGCGGAGAGGAAAGGGAGGGGGAAAAAGGAGCGGAGGGAGAAGAAGGAGAGAGAGAGAGAGGAGAGAGGGGGGCAGGGGATGGAGAGAGAGAGACAAGAGAAGGAGAGGCAGGAGATGAAGAATGTGCGTCTCGACAGAGATCGGAGGGAAAGGAATCATTTGGAAAGGCTGGAGGCCGCGCGCGTTGAGGAAGAACGTGAACAGAAGGAGCGCTGGAAACGCGAGGAAGAGCAATTGGAGCGAGAAAAGGCTAGAGAAATCCAGCTTCGGAGAGATCGGCAACGTGAGTATGTTCAAGGGACGCAGGTACATGGTGCGTACGATTGTCGTCGAATTATTTCCTTCCACTCCATTGACGAGGTAAAAGACCGGCCAGAATTCCCGCTGAATCGTGATCTTCCCCAATCGACTGCCTCTGACTTTTCAGATACATGTGACACAGATGATCTTGAGCTTTTGTCACCGCCGTCTATCCCAACGAGGAAGCAGTCTAATCATGAACGGCTATTAGATCCTGTTATTCGATCCAACAATGACCTCTCGCGCCTCTTGTCTTCCACGGACCAGCTTGCATCTCGTTCACCCTCAATGATGGAAGATGATGCTACCACTAAGCCTTTGTCAACTGAGATGGGGAAGTCGTCGGGCTCCGTGGGAGTGCGCCCCATCATCGTCGATGAACTAATTCCAGAACGTAGCGACAGTGAGGCGAAGCATTTGGACAAGGACACCAAATATCCGGAAGTTGAAGATTGGCACCCTTTGACGAAGTCCCGAGAAACCGAGAGACGTGAGGAACACCGAGAGAATTCTGCAAGTGATGGACCTCGAGGTGTTCCTCGTTTTCCAAATGCAAGGGCCTCTCGTGGAGTAGAAGACCCTAGCCCGCTTCCTCTTAAAGATCGCTACGACAGTGAACAAAGTTACAGAGGCCTCGGATATCATCGCTCTGAAGAGACTCCAAGTCACCCATCATCAAGCCGACGAGCTCCACTGCGTCTTGATATATCCGTGCCCGTAAAGGCGGAAGAGGCACACAAAAAAGGAGAGGAAGCTAAAGAAAAAGAGGATGAACTGCTCAGACGAGCCAGGGAGGCGAAGAGAAAAGAGGAGGAAGCAAGGTTGAAAGAGAAAGCGGGGAGGAAAGAGGAAGAGACGAAGAAGAAAGAGGAGGAGGTACAGAGACAAACGGAAGAGGCAAGAAAGAAGGAGGAGGAGGTAAAAAGAAGAGAAGGGGCTTTCAGAAAGGAGGCCCGCCGGCTACGAGAGGAAGCTTGGAAACGGGAGCAAGATATAAAGTACCGGGAAGAGGAACTAAAACAGAAAGAGGAGGAGCTTCGACGCCGCGAAAGGGAGGTCAAGGCAGAGAAGTTACAGAAGGAAGAGGAGTCATCTCGGAAAGAGGCTGAAAGATTGCAGAAACAGTTTGACGAAGAAGAAGGACAAAAGCGACTGGAGGAGCAAAGAAAGCGGGAAGAGAGGTTTCGATATGAACAGCAACAGGAAGAATTTCGACGACGCGAGAAGGAGATCCA
>JABAJZ010013773.1:3813-18552 GCA_018857265.1 Termitomyces sp. T32_za158 | reverse complement strand
CGGTCTGAGAATTTGCTGAACAGAATACTCGGATTGGTTCGAATCTGCGCCCAGGTCCAAATCGTTATAATTCCAGTCACTTTTGAAAGGAAGTGTGAAGAGCGATTCACTATGATACAAGTAACACGCACCAACTGTTATCACCCATAGCATGGCAGGAAGAACAATCATCCACACGGAGGACCAGACGACGTAACACCTGTAAAGCTAGCAGCATGTAAGAAGAAAGAACGGTACGACACTGGGTCCGCACTCACAACAATGGCGTCTCCTAGGATAATTTCCGCAAACATTATGGTCCCTTCCATGATGAAGCTCCAAGTTGACACCAAGTATATGACAGCGGAATTGTCACGATGCAGTGCAAAGACATATACGAAGCGGTAGATGCTGGTTGCGATACCCTCGAAAAGTATCATCAATTTGGAAGGTCAACGTGTGAACGAGTACCACACCCGACTTACCATCGTGCTTAATGTAAAGAGCGAACATGTCATTATCAGCATGATGCGATTGATTTTGCCTGATATACGGCGACGCTTTAGGAGGCAGCGGAATGTGACGCCGAACATATACACCGATACACCTATTAACTTTAGAATGATCTCTGATACAAGTGGCAAAAAGACAAATACCATAGAGAATGCACTCTAAGGGGGCAGACAACGCCTCACCGTAGTTCAGAGCGAACTGCTTATCCAGTGATTGGGACATGTAGAGCAGAAATGGAGACCAGACGCTCGTCCTGATGACCTTGAAATAGGTGTGAATTCGTATGATGAGCATGAAACCCAGTCGCCCATCCAGTCACGATTACTTCTACGATCAGATCACCCATTTAGATGCTGTTCCGCTGATATGTTGACTTTGTAGGAGGTTCCCTCAAAGGTTGTGGCCAATGACAGCAAGAAGAGACCACGACCACGAGGTGCTCTAGCCACCCTGTCAGCGTCACACCATTTTACAATGTTTGACAATGATTGACAGTCTATTGTCCTGCCGATAAAGAAACTAGAAACACAATCACGATAGCGATGAAGAGATGAGCCTGAGGTGTGATGAGATTGGATGACACCGATGTTGGTCCGTGCTATGCCGCAGATCCACATACGGAAAGGCCCACCAGGAAGGGTATGATATACTCGAATGCTTTTTGACGTCCGTAATGTAAATGACCGGTTGAGAAACCGGAAACCCGTGTTCGGGAGGTGTTATGAGGTGTTATGCCCAAATAAGGATAAGCAATGTCCCCGTCCCTGGCGGAAAACTTAAACATACCTTTCCTGGTTGCACATACTTGCCAATGCAAGCCAGCCCTGAAATTCATCGAGGAACATCTCCGGAGCCTGCTCAATCAATATGCTCGAGAGAAATCTGATCGTGTGTCATTTTAGCGTCCAAAAATCGCGGTTGGGGTGGGCGGGAGCAGAGCTCAGACTTCATTTGCCCTCCAACACCAACACCAGAGTGTGTGCTGGGTATACCAGTAACCAAATTATCCTGGAAGACATGGATATACTCAAGGATATCAAGGAATATGATGGGTACTAATTTGGAAGTATGTACATATGTACTTAGTTATACTTACAGCCATTGTGATGATATCATTCTTGTGGGCGCTGCCAGTGGCCAAGGTTTTCCGAATATGTATGTATGCTGTACATAACCCGGTCATCAAATACCTCCATCAAAAAGTCCTCCGAGAAAACAAAGATATCGACATTCACAAGTACACACAACAATCCTAATGACACTGATTACTTATACACAACCGCGCTCAATGACCACCTCCCCTCTCATCGCGCCCTCCTCAATGAACTCAATACACTCAATACAAACCACATCCCCTCTCACACCGGTACCCGCCTGCAATCCAGCTGCGCGCGTTCAACCTTCAAGATCTCGCTTCAGAAAAACCTCAAAAGTCAACCAACACGAGAATAAAAGGTACCCTGATAAGCTAAAAGCTGCTTAACCCTCTTCATGATCGCTACACAATTGCGCGTCAGCACCACAGTCGGTGGGAGAACAGAAGGGGAGACGTACACTCCGGATCGAGACCCTGGTAGGGTATCTGCTCCCACAAGCCTCCGCATCCTGGATAACGCGTCAGCGTCAGCACCGGGTAACATACCTGACAGGGAAAGCGTACGAACCCTCGCGCGTGCTGCCCATGTACCCGTACTTGGGCGTGAGCCGGCGTTCGAGGAGCCACGTGCCGAACTTCGAACCGAGCTGCAGTGTGTGTGATGTGTGTGAGTTGGGGCGAGTCCACGGGTGGGAAGGGGTCAAACAACTTACGCCAGTCTTTTGGTTGAACGACTCGACGACGAGCACGAACGGGGTCTGTCCGATCTGTTGCATAGTCTAGCAAGGCCCCGCGTACGCGCATCAGCCAGGGACCACACGAGAAAAGACGGTAGAAACGCACCTCCTCATCAACGGTGTTCAGACTCGGCTTGTTGACGAGCCCAACATCTAGGCCCTCCTTTCTAAGCCGCAACACGGCGTCCCAGGCGCGATACACCATCTCCCCGAACGCAACGACGTACCCCGCCGAGCCCGACTGCAAGATCTCGTCCTTCCCCGGTGTAAACTCGTACTTGTCGTCGAAGAACCGCGAGCCGTCCGGGCGGAGGAGCCACGGGACCTTGGAGCGCGTCGAGAAGACGAACCGCAGGCCGGGCTGGAAGAAGACTTTTTTGATGATGGCGATCATTTGTTGTCCGTCTGCGGGGAAGTAGAGTGCTGAGTGTGTGTCGGAGAGGCCGTTGTCCGCGAAGAGAGAGTTGATGCCGAAGTGGCAGGTGTTGTCGGCCATCTAGAGAGCGTGAGTGAGTGCGAAGCGACGCGTGTGGCGGACGTACCTCGTCGACTATGTAGGTAGTTTAAAGAAAGTCAGATGAGTAATCGAGGGAAGGACAAAGACCTACCTCCTGAATGCGAGAAATGACAGAGGACATTGCAGTTATTCAGCCTCGCCATTGTAACCTCGCTAATGACCATCTCCAAGAACGCGGAAAAGGTAGAGAACACGCCGACCTTGCCCTGCTCGAAGCCGAACCCCGCCGCAGCGGAAAAGTTGCCGCGCTCCATGATACCGCTGGGAACGAACACCTCGGGGTGTTTCTGGTGTATGCTCTTGAGGCCCGTAGATCCCTCGAGATCGCTGTCGATAACCATAACGCGGCGCGCGGCCTCCTCCTTCGAGAGCGTGTCGAGCACGAGGTTGACAGCCTCACCGAAGATGACACGCGTCGCGCCGACCTCCTTCGTCGAGCCGATGTGCGCGTACGGCTGCGCGACGGCCTTGACGGAGGAGTACAGCGGCGCAAAATCCGGGAACCCCCCGCGCTTCTCAAAGTACGCGAGCGCGGACTTGACGGGGATCACGTCGTGCCCGTGCGTGGAGCCTTCGATGTCCGGGATCCCGGGCGCCATGCGGCGCTTGAGAACGACTGCGGGGGTGTGAGGACGCGCGTGTGCGCTGGTGGCTGGGACGTACGAGCAGCGGGCCCGGTGTGGGCGACGATGTTGGTGATGCCGCCCCAGACGGCGTCGAGGTCCTCGCCGTTGGCGGTGAAGACGGTGAGCCCGTGCCCCTGGAGGGTCTTGGCGACGCTGTACCCCCCGAGATACTGCGAGGGATGCCCGGCGATGGTGACGTCATTGTCGTCGATGATGAGCTTGACGTTGAGGTTCTGGGCGACGGCGAGACGGGCGGCCTCGGCGTCGTTGCCTTCCTGCTGCGAGCCGTCGGAGCCAAGACAGAAGACGACCTTGTCGCGGTTGGCAAAGGCGACGCCGTTGACGAGGGGCCTTTGGTTAGTCAGATGTGTGGTTTATTTAAAGAAAAACGAGCGCACGCACCACATGTGTCCGAGGCGGCCCGAAGAGAACTTGACGCCTGGGGTGAGGCCTAGCTCGGGGTGGCCAGGGAGCTTCGAGTTGGCTTCGCGGTAGTGGAGGAGCTGCGAGGCGGGCAGCGAGCCCTCGAGGGCGGCGAGGAGGTACTGTGTGGCGACGCGATGGCCTTTTGTGTGTTAGAGAGAGACAAAGGCCAGCAGAGGACCTACCGGCTTCGTCAAAGATGACAGGGTAGAATTTCTTGGAGTGGTTGAAGAGGGCGAGGAGGATACATACTTCGGGGGCAGTGTCGTAGGCGCCGCCTTGAGCTCGATGAGCACGACGACGATCAGACGACGACGACGAGAGTACCTGTGTGGCCGCTGACGCCGCGAGCAGCGCCAGTCGCGGTGAAGAGCACGATGGCATCGCGGAAGAGCTGAATGTTTGCCTCGAGGGCCTTTTTCTCTTGGGCACCGAGGCCCTTGGTGGGGTCAAGAGCGAGTCTGTGCACGATGAGCGCCGTCGCCGTCGACGACGACGGCGGGACCTACTTTGTGTCAAACTTGGACAGGTCGATGGGGAACTCAGAAGGGGACATTGTGGGAGCAGCAAACAGAAATTGACGATTGATCAGACTATATACAGATTCAGAGACATTTCTCGGGACTCGGGTAGTACAGATGAACGTTTGAGCTTATTATAGTTCCCTCCCTAGAAGAAAAAGCAGTCAGCACGGCGTTGATGAGGACAGCGAGCAGAAGAATCAGAGAACCGAGGTCGACGTGGCTCTCACCCAGAGGGGAGCGCTTCAGACGGCACTTCCTAAGCATTCGGTGCAGAATCGTCATGCAGACAGAGGGAGAAAGCAACTTACCATGCGACTGTCTGGAGAAAAAAAAGAAAAAACACAGGATTTAAAAATATTCTCCAATCTCCGCCAATCTCCGCCCGAAATCCCGCTGTCTCGAATGGATGTTCCGGACACTTAGCAGCGACGCTCCGGACTTGCATCCAGCGCCGCAGCCGGCACCGACGAGCGCATCTGCAGCCACGGCGTGGGCCAGCGGCCACTGACTTATTGCACAGATGGAATTGCCGAACGGAGGCTTTGTCGCGAACGACCAGACACCCGCACCCGCCCCTGCAGAGCAGAGCACCGCCGCCGCCGCCACGCCGGGCAGCGAGACGCCCGTGAAGCGCAGGCCGGGGCGGCCCAAGGGGAGCACGAAGAAACACCTCGCGGGGGAGGCGCCTGTGGCGCGGGTGAAGCGGCCGGTGGGGCGCCCGCGCAAGGACGGCTTCCCTGCTGGGTCGGTGGGCCCGCCACGCCCGCCACGTGCCCGCCCACGCCCGCCCGCAGCGGTAAGTAATGATTATTTATTTATTTTCTTTTCCCTGCTAAGTCCTGCAGACGCCCTGGCCGTACCAGCTCGCCATTGACCCAAACCTGCAGCCCGGCCCGGTGCCCGCCGACGACTGGGCGCTCCTCGCGCGCACCGGGCACAGCGCGCTCCTCGTCGCGCTCCTCGCCGCGCTCGCTGCCCCCAACCCCGTCGCCGCCGCCGGGCCCAGCGTCGAGGACGCCTTCAAGTCCCATCTCAACTCCCTCGCGCCCGTCGCCAGCACCCACCAGCCCATCCCCGCCCTCTACAGCATCCTCAAGACCTTCTGGCTCCCCGCATCGCCTGCCTACTTTAGTCTTACCGCCAGCGCCAGCACCGCACGCACGCCCTCTGAGCACAGGTTCCTCTACTGGGACCCCCAGCCGCTTGTATTTAATGGCATTGCGTGCCCCAGCTGCGCATCACCACTTGCCAACCACGGCCGCATCTCCAGCGGCCCTGTAAAAATATATGACATCGAGAGACCCTTTTTCGTCATCGGCTGCGAGTACGTCTGTCGTTCCCCCAGCTGTCTCGCCGCCCTCCCCGACGGCCGCAAGTTTGCAAGCACAGACGCATCCATCTTCAGAGCACTCCCTGCGAAACTAAAAGACGAGTTCCCCGCTCGTCTCCTATGCGCCGACGCAGACGCCGGCAGCGGGCCCAACGTCTGGAACTGGAGCGCCCTCGGCGTCAGCCTCAGTCTCTGGAACCTCGTGCGCGCGTGTCTGCGGTCCGGCATGCGCAAGGAGGCTATACTCCAGCTCATCGACGCCGTGCAGAGAGGTGTCCCCGAGGACTGCGCCCCACCTGCGCCCGCGCCAGGGGCGGCCCCTAAGCACCTCCCCGAGGCCCCGGCCGAGCCCAAGCGCGAGAGCGCCCCCGCGGGCGAAGGAGAGATGAACCACGTAAGTTTTTGCGTTTTCGATGCGTGGAAATCACTGAACGGTGCAGACGTTTGTGCAGACGTTCATCGATGCGTACAACGACGCGTGGAAAGCCAACAGCGGCGCGGTGCAGCCTGCGCCTCTGCCTCAGCCTGCGTCTGCGTCGAGCGTGTCCGCGGGGCCACCGCCCGTCGAGGCGGGCACCAGCGCCAGCGCGAGCAGCGCGACGCCGCAGCAGCAGCCGGCGCAACTAAAAAGCCCGGCCAACACACCCACGACGCAGGTGTTCGACTACACAAAGTCGTTCACGAGCTACCCATACGCCGCGTACCCGTTCTTCCCGCCGACCGCGCCCCCGCCAATATCCATCTCCACCTCCGCGTCCGCGTCCACCTCGGCGCAGTCCCCGTCCGTGCCCCCCTCGGGCCCCGCTCCCACTCCCTCTACCGCGTCTGCGTCTGCGTCCGGGGTCGACACTACCTCGCCGACACCCGGCGCCGCCTCCGCGTCGCTGAAACGCCCGTACCCGTTCGCGCCGGACGACGGCGCCGGCGCGGGTGTGGGTGTCAGTGTGAGTGCGGGAGTGGGTGGGACGAGCGGCGTGATGGACTCGAGCAAGCGCAGTCCGCGGCATTGCTGTAAATGCGGCAGCCAGGACTGTAAAGGCAAGGGCGGGCGCAGTTTTTGTGCGAATGGGTGCCAGGATTGTGGAAAGTTGGAGTGTAGAGGGCGGAATAGTAGGAGACCGGATAAGAAGTGTACTGAGGGGTGGGTGTAGCCTTGCTTGTCTGCTTGTCTGCTTGCCTTTTTTTTGCTCGTGTGTTTGTGTGTTCGTTTTTTTTTGGTGATATTTTTTGTGCTTGTTATGTCTGTGTTGTTGTATCAGAGTGAATACATCGGTTTTCTCAGCTCTGTTTGATAAACAACAACGGAGCGCTTTGGTATGGCAAAGGTCGTGTTGCAGGCATATACAGCACAGAATTAGTTGATTTTAGGGGAACTCTTAATGTATAAATTCTGAATAGTGCTTCTTTTTGCAAGCCCCTCTAATTTCACGTTGATTTCACGTACCATTTTAGCATGACTAATTTGATTTGCGTGCCGTAATCTTTCTTACTTTCAAATACTTACTTTCAGAATCACATTCTTGGGTCAAATTTGGATAGCTCAGAGGTTACCCAGTGCTGTACACAGGGGCTCTCTTTATCGCTCCTGAGAAGCGATGCCTTGATACGGAGTTTAGTGGATGCGTGTTCCCATCAAAAATATCATTATTAATAATTTCAACCACCTATCATTCTCAGTCCTACGTCAGCCTTTGTCTTCACTTCAACATAATGACTCAGACGCAGTCTTCCCGTGAAATTATCAATGTCCAGGTATGTACAACGCGCTTTGCGCTTCAACTCCTGCTGAAACCAAGCTAGGTTGGCCAAGCAGGAAACCAAGTATGTGTCATTCAACGTTGGACCCACCCATCGATCGTCGCGTCTGTGAATGTCCTGAAAATCAGTCTAGGTCGGGGAGACGTTTTGGAATATGCTTCTAGCAGAGCATGGGCTCGATGAGCAAGGCGTGAGTTCCCCAGTTCCCCCTGAATACACCTTCTCCGGGATGTTGATATCTCAAGGTAGATGTACAAAGGATCGGACGACCTGCAGCTTGCGAGGGTGAGTGGCGTCGTTTTCTGCAAATTGGATGGCGCGCGTATTGTGATTGTAAGGCTGGCGTGTACTTTTCCGAGGTGGAGGGTCTAGCAAGCAGGGGGAGCAAGTTCGTGCCGAGGAGTATTCAGATCGATCTCGAGGCAGGTGTATGCAATAAGGTGAGTGTGATCCCCTCTTCTTTCGTATGCTTGATCTCTTGATTCTGCGCAGCTCCGAAGTGGATCCTTGGGTAACTTGTTTCGCCCCGACACGTTCATCACTGGTGAATCTGGTGCTGGAAATAACTGGGCGAAGGGATGTGAGTGTGACATCAACACCTGTGCATTCAACATCTAATCGTGGCGGTTTGTATAGTCTACACTGAGGGTACGCCACACTCTAATCAACATCCGCATCATTTCTGACCCAGTGGTTGATCACAGGAGCCGAACTTATAGATTCGATCTTGGTACATATGCGGAGATTTACTTTTATCCTGAGTTTTGCTGATATAGAAGCAGGACACTGTTAGGAAACAAGGCGAAGCTTGTGATTCTCTTCAAGGCTTCCAAATTGTCCACTCCCTCGGCGGTGGTACTGGCGCCGGCCTAGGAAGTCTCCTACTTTCCAAAATCAGAGAGGTGATTATTACTTACTAGGCCTTCGTCTGAGACTCATGCAGTCGTGAAGGAATACCCTGATCGTATGCTGTCAACTTTCTCGGTTATTCCTTCTGTCAAAGTAGGTCTTTGGACAATAATAGATCCACGATGCTTAGCTTATGTTTAGGTGTCCGAAACTATTGTCGAGGTAACTTTATTCTATCAAAAGCTCCATCAACTGTTTATTGATCACTTTGATAGCCTTATAATGCTATGCTTTCCTTACACCAACTGGTCGACAATGGCGATCTCACATTTTGTATCGACAATGAAGCACTGTAAGCATTTCCCTCGTACTATAGGATAAGATTCTCATGCGATCAATGAACAGGTACGACATCAACACTAAAACCCTCAAGATTGCCAGCCCCACCTTTAGGCACCTCAACGATGTGGGTTATCCTCCCTGTATTTGGCTTCGTTGCTCATCTGACACCGAAAAGCTTATTGCACGAGTGATGTGTGGAGTTAGCACTAGTCTCCGGTTTCCAGGTCAACTAAACGGGTTTGTGGCAACCATTGAAAATAAGTGACGATGAACCCCTAATAACTAAACGTATAGTGACTTGAGGAAACTCGGGATGAATCTTGTTCCGTTCCCTCGAGTACGTCTTCCGGTCTTGGTCTTCACGAGCTAGGGCTGATATCTGTCAAGCTTCACTTTCTCATGCCAAGCTATGCGCCGTTCTACAACTCCCAATCCAGAGCATTCGAGAGGTTCTCAGTACCGGAACTCACCAAGGCGTATGTATCCTTCATCAAATCGATCAAGTTGAATTAAGTTTTTCGATACATAGTCTCTTTGACCGGAAGAACCTCCTCGTGGCATGTAGCCCGGAACATGGGTATGTCATGCAGTTCGTCACGAAAGGAACCATTTCTGATGTAAATGCGTAATCCAGTCGTTATTTGACTGCTGCAACCATTTTCCGTGGCAAAATATCATCGAGAGAAGTAAGTGGCGAATTTGCGACTCTAGGCCCCGATGTCATTCGTTGTCTTGCAGGCACAAGTAGGTTGAATACCTACATTGGCATCGAACCAATTGTTTGATACGCGTTTGCGTGCTATATCATAGGTGTCTGTACGTGATTTGCAGACAAAGAACTCTTCGCGCTTCGTCGAGTGGGTTTTGCTCTTGATTCATTGAGAACGGACTGGGTTGATTTTATGTTCGTAGATGGATACCTGATAACGTCTCTGTGTCGCTGGTATCCGTGCCCCCTGTAGGCCAGAGCCAAGTATGTGACTCGACCTCTTTAAAATAGCTGAGCGGTAAACGTTGATCATCCATCTCCTGTAGTCGGCCATTGGACTGTCTAATTCGACAGCCATTCAAGAAGTCTTTAAGCGTACTGCTCAAACGGTGCGTTCTAATCCCTTCTCGTGATCTTATCGCCTTTTGGCAGCGGCGTGGTTCCTTGTTAATCTCTTCCTTATAGTTCTCGTCGATGTTTAAGCGCAAGGCTTTCCTGCATTGGTGAGCTTGTGACAGACTATTGAGCCTTCCGCAACTGACTCAAATTTCAAAGGCATGTGAGGCAGCGTCCGTGGCAAATGAGCACACTATTTCTAGCTCATTTTCTGGTGTTCCACATGGATTTTTCTCATGATGAGCCTTCTTATCGATAATCTCTGGCAGAAAGGATGACTACGTTCTGCTTACTGTGTCATTACAATGATTTGTCACGATTTCAGGCCGTCGACTATAGGCTCGGTGTTGCATTGGGTAGATTGGCCATCTCAAAGCCGCGCTCGATGGGCGAACCTGTACCAGCTGATCGGTCCCGTGCACCCCCGCATGATCTGGATATTGTCAGAGATTACCAGGCAAATATAAGACTGCCATCTTAAATCATAGTCACCTTACGGCGACGTGACAAAAGCACGGTCATGTCTACTCCCGCTCGTCTCCCTGCTCGCTTTGCCGATTTGAAACAAGAAATCGCAGGCCTGTATCCTAACTTTCAAGAAAGTGTTACTCAGGCGTGGAGCGAGATTCTTGCTCAGCTCAAAGTTGTCAATACAGAGATCGCTAAAGCAGGCCCTGATGCAAGTCGTCAGCTCACCGCGTATTCACATCCCTAATCTCAATGAAAACAGTATATCCCCCAAATCAAATTTACAGATTTAGACACGATTGCAAAGGATGAGATTGCTAAGATTAGAAGGAGGGGAAGCGTCATTATACGAGATGTGGTCCCCGACGTGGAAGCAGTCGGATGGAAGACTCGGTTAGAAGAGTTTGTCAAAGCTAATCCTGATGTGATTGGTACGCCTGATCCTCAAGGGCACACAGCGTGAAATGTTGAATAATTCTAGGAATTCCTGAGGACGACAAGCAGTTCTTCATGCTCTAGTTTGTCGTTGGAGAACTCTAAAGCCTTTTTCTTACACCTCTGTATTCTAGCTGGACGAAGTCGCAAGTGGAAGCGCGTTCCCATCCTAATATGCTCAAAGCCTCGGCGTGGCTTAACAACCTCTACCATACCAAGCCCAACGATGGTCCAATGGAAGGAGTCGACCTTTCAACACCTCTCACATACGCCGATAGATTCCGTATCAGGCGCCCAGGTATCTCTTGGGCATTGCATCCTCCCCATGTCGATGGTGAGGGAATGTGCTGTCCTTTTTCTTGACCTCGCTGAAACAGCTTGAAGGCGGCACTATTGAACGGTGGGAAGATCCCGCCTTTAGAGAGTGTTTCTCCGATATCTTGTCCGGTAATTGGCGCTCTCATGACCCATACGAATTGAAAGGGCGTCTCAATGCTTCAACCTCAAGATATGACCGTCCTAGCCAGGTAAGTAACTCGATCCCAATATAAGATGGATTGGCCTGATATCCGACATAGGCGAGTGTCTTCAGAACCTTCCAAGGCTGGCTGGCAATGAGGTACGAATACGTTTTGAACGGGACGTGAATTCCTGTTTTCTAATGCACTTGGTCGGAACTTGTAGTGAGACGGCACCAACGCAAGGGACCCTCAGGGTGTACCCCGACGTTCTCCTGGCGAATTCGTATCTTATTCTACGTCCATTTTTCCAGCCCACAGCTTCTGTTGGTTCTCCCGATTTCTTGAATCCGGAAAATTGGAAATTTGGTAAGGATTGAATATCATGCATGATCTACTAATTTTAACGTCGTGTAACTTGCTCAGATATCTCAAGTCCTGAGTTCCCAGGCATATATCCCAAGGACGGCGGTTATTATGGCCCTCAGCCAACGGCCGAAATGCATCCTCATCTCGAGCTCGAGAAAACTATGACATCGGTACCTAAAGTCTATCCAGGAGACACCGTATTCTGGCACTGTGATGTCGTCCACTCAGTGGAACATGAGCACACAGGGACCGGGGATTCTGCAGGTACATCGATCTCATATTATGATGCATCCCAGATGAAGCTGACTTGGTTATTCTAGTCATGTACATTCCTGCTGTTCCGCTTACGCCACTCAACCAGAAATATGTCGAGCGACAGAGGGAAGCATTCTTGAAAGGCGAGTGCCCTCCAGATTTCCCTAAAGGGCCCGGCGAAGCCATCTTTACTGGAGTTGGGAAGGTGGACGACATTCTTTCGCCAATTGGAAGGAGGGCAATGGGATTGCCTATCTCTGTCGCTTGAGACCTTGATGTCGAAATTGCAAAGCGTCATCTGAGTATGTCTCTACCTGTCAAATGATACGAATTCTGTAAGAATTGTCGCACTGTTGCCAGTGAGAGTGAAGATGATGGGCTTCTCACATGTCATCGACGGCTACTGGCGGCCCGTGTGATGAGGCAAACTAGGTGCACGTGTCAAGCATTTGAAAGTTGACGTCAAATTCTTCACTACGTGACAATGCGCCACTCTTTAAGACGCCTCGCTCAATCAGTGACAGCGAAGCCCTTGAATTTGCGAGAGGCAAGCGCCACCCTCCTTCCTCCCATTCCGTAAGTTTTCGTGTGATTATTCACATTTCTACTGAAACCACAATGGATAGTTTGTATCGTCGACTCCTACGAGCCCATCGCTCATTGCCTAGGGAGATGCGTAGTCTAGGAGACGATTACGTCAAAGCTGGTAATCAATCTTCGAAGTACTTTCTATCCGCTGTTGAATTGATTTGTGTTTTGCAGAATTTCGCCGGCACAAAGAAGTCACGAATCCAGCACACATCATTGGGTTCCTGTCACAGTGGAAGATGTATCTTGACGATCTCCCAATGGACGGGAACGGGAAGGATTTTGCTGGGAAGAAATTGGATCCTACGGTGTTTGAGAAGGCAAGTGCTCCAATGTCGTACCGGTCTTATCCGACAAGCTCACGGTGTCAATTAGATGTCTGCGGAACAGCTCGGGCAGCTTTACGAACTTATGCATGCTACGAAGGATGTATGGAAACCTTTAGCAAAACAAGACTCATAACTGCGTTTTACTGTGTTTTCAAAAGCTGAAGCTCAGCATAGTAAAGTCGACTTGTTTGTTTCCCATCTTCTTGCCCAAACTTAAGCTGGCTAAAAGCGAATTCCCCTTTTGCCACCGTCCTTTCTCATGTCGATGTCGTACGTCACATGGACTTGTCTGACTTCTTTATACTTAAGAGTATGTCTTGGCCTATCGCCTCATCTACTTCTCTGCCGTTTTCCGTCATGGATGAGACATCTGCAGTGCGTTGCAGCAAACTCACTTGTCCTAAATTTTTGGTCTCAGCCCTCAACAGACCATAGCCTCAAACGTTTCTCCATACTCCGATCTTCCCCCGATTTGTATCAAGCTTTTCGAGGCGAAAGCGCGTAAAGGTTCGATCCTATAATCAGTCTATTCTGCGATTTTTTACATTCTTTCTCAGGTTTCACTTTTGATCACATTGCGCAAGCTCTTGGCAAGGATGAAGTTTGGGTTGCAGCTGCATTCTATGGCCAGGTATGTTTTTCGATCTGGGAATTAGACATGCGTTGACTTTTTGAGTAGGCGAAGTTGACCTCCGATGAGTTGACCCACCTCTCTCGGATTTTGGGTATATCCAATATTGCCTCCCTTGGTGCGCTTGGAGACCATTGGTGGCCTAATCGTGGTCTAGGACCTATGCCTCCTACAGATCCAGTCATCTATCGATTGTATGAGGTGTGTTATATATCTTCCTGCCTGTGCGTTCTTGAAAGTTCGACTTTTGAGGGTGTCCTCGTCTACGGTCATGCCATTAAGGTAAAATTCCAAGATGTGTTTAATTCGCATCTCACGAATGAATTTGCTTCAGGCCGTCATACATGAGAAGGTGTGTTTTTTCTCGCTCTGATTATTACCGGCCGGTATCAACTTGCTGTAGTTCGGAGATGGTATCATGTCGATGATCGATTGTACTGTCAATGTCATGAAGAAACCCGATCCGAAAGGTGACCGTGTGGTGCTCACTTTTGAGTGCGTTAACTTCCATTCTACGTCTCACCACTCTCACAATATTTTAGTGGAAAGTTTTTACCATATAAAACTTGGTGAAAAGCACAGTGTAGCAAGTCTGAATGACATGAGTTGTTTTCCATGTGACGCGCTTCCTTTGCAATCCGGTTGTCTTTGTGTCCTTCCCATTGAGACTTTAAAGAACCGTGCTCCGCCTCGTGCTCATTTCCCCATCGGATCTGGACATATGGAACAGGAACAAAGGTACAACCAAGGAACGACCACGTGTATATCATGATCTACCGAGCGTCTATAGCCAATGGTTAACAAAGACTCGAAAGAGCCAAAGATGATTATGTCTGGAAATCAACGTCTTTCCTTAGTCCCCATTCATTTATAGGCTTCAAGTTTTGCTTGAATAACCATAGATTCCACTAGCTCCCTGTACACACTGTTGATCAGTCGTGCTTTTACTCCCTCAATTATTCCCTCTCACGTTCGCTGCTAATTACTTGACTCACTTAATAACGCGGCCTAGCGCCAACATGAATTCCTACGTAATGGTAAGAGATGTTTGGTTCACTGCTTATGGCGAGCTTATAGAATATTGTATTTGACTTAGAATAATGCCTTGGACGTGTACAACGATCCTTTAATGACCATGCTCTCGTCTATGGATTCGACCTCCACATTCTTTGACCCTTTTGGACCCACTCCTGCCCCGTGGGCACTCGGTCCGAAGCTCCAGCCGACATACGACGAGCCCATCCCGACGCAACTTCAAGTTTTCACACAGGCGCAGTTTGACGCGCTTAAAGACGACCTTGCAAGCCCTGTTCCATCTCCGTGTCCTTCCTTTTTCGAAATCAAGGATGATCTGACTAAGTATGAGCCATGTTACGATGAGTTCATGGATACAAAGTTGGCTGTGAT
>JABAJZ010013772.1:0-18607 GCA_018857265.1 Termitomyces sp. T32_za158 | reverse complement strand
TATTTAGGCCGGCGCAGCCGATCCACGTGACTGGGGCGCGTACTCTCCAATGGGAGGGATTTCACCGCCCTTTAACAATAACGTGAAGCGTACCACAGCCATGACGCCATGGCCACATGGCCACCGACTGCTTTGCCAATGACTGCTTTGTCCTACTCACACATATATACTGCCATGGACATTCAGTACCCTCAGTTCTTTGACACGTTCTGAGGGTACCTCTTCTCTAATACTACACATGCACATATTTATTAACTACCAATACCTAGAATGAACTAACGTGTTATTTACTAGGTATTCATCAATACAGTTCGTTGACACGTTCTGAGGAATTAACTTACGTGTTATTTACTAGGCAGTGAGCAAGACTGGTCAAATTCTAACAAAGTATTCCTCTGCAAATGGTGGGGTCCACACACCTCGGGGTTGACAAAAAGAATGATCCTAAGAATTGGACAAGGTAAGAGTATTGTGCACCATCAACTCTCAGTATGTTGTTCTGGGCTACTTTTCACTACTCTCACATCATCTCAGGGAGAATACATACAAATTTTATTTACACATGTATATCTCGCTGTCTGCTACAAACACCCTCAGTCACCAGTTGCGTTCCTCTGATGGCGACTTCCCCCAATAGAGTATCCTAATCCATAATGTACATGATAATTAAGGCCCCTTCAGGTATGATAGACTGAGTCAATTTTATTGTTCTAGGGTACATACATAGTAAGATTCCAATAAAGAGTGGGCGCAATGATTAAGGGCCCGGGGAGTGACTCGAAACTTCTTTGAACTAGATCAAAGGTAGATGATCATAGCGTCATGATACCCCTACATTTAATCCTTATACAGGAACCAGTCTATTCCGATACCACATACTTGGCCATCCCCTCATTCCACCCTCGCTTCAATTTTTCTGCTGTTGTTTCACATTCCATTGTTCCCTATCATTGTCTCTTCAAATTTAGTGAGCTCTTATCAAGTCTTTCCTATTTTATGTGTCAGAAATAGCCCTCACTACTTAAAACTGGTCACAAAGCCTATTGCTCAAGTCATTATCGCCCTCAATCGCTGATCTAATTCTTTGGTAACCTTATCTTGGATGATTATACATAGATCAGTCTCTCTGTTTTCGAGTGTTTCAAACGCCCTCTACCTCCACGGTGACACACGCTAGTCCAACCTCGTTCTGATGTATGCACCCCTTTAACTTGAAACTAAACTTTTTTTGAACAAATTACAACCAGAGCGAGCGCGCCACATTCTCCCGGCGCTTATCTATGGCTGGAAGGCCTTGCTTTGCCAAGTCTAAAGGTTGCGAGAACATCGGAGTCTTCTCTCAAGGTCTAGCTCCACGGTGCCAGAATAGATTTCTTCTACCCCCTACTTACTGTCATTCATGCCGCAATATCCGACCTCGGACTCTGTACAGATGAAATAAAATAAGCGTTTCTGATCAAACCAATAGAAACCGGTTATTTATTTTCAGATTCATGGACATGACCACGATGTCAAACTAAGTTCTTACCAAACTTTTATGCCCTCTCAGATCGTTATTCGAGTTTCTAGAACACCTATGTACCAGTCAACGATCAAAATTCCCAGAGAGCCGGCCACGCGCTGATTGTGAGAGGCACATAAGCTTATCTATCCGGCGGCAGCATATATACGTCACCGTGCCTTCTGGAAGACGGTGGTCATAATAGAGTATAACTTTGTATTTAATCGAACTGGGCCTACCGCCCGGTCGCCGAAGTCAACGAACTTTTTCTGTTCTTGTTAAACTTTGTTGGATCCACGCGCAGGGAGACTTGCCAGGAAGGCCAGGAGCGCCCCCGTTCGGCCATCAGTACTGAGGACCAGGTTTGACTATGCCATCCTTGGAAAAGATCAAACGCCACTACCTATCACACTTTCCGATCGATTCTCATAAACTCTTCCAATTTAAGGTTGCTACCGTTGTCCACCAGCGTCAGGTCTGTTGGCAGCAAATGCGTAAACTAATTGACTGGGAAGAATGTTACGGTTGGATAGAACTTTCCCGGGTTATGGAGACTTGACATAACGCATTGGGGTAATTGTTGTATGTCATCGAAGGAAGCATCGAGAAAGAGGGGGTAAGGTGGGAAAGAATCTACATAGGGACCCTAGATTTCCACATGCTTGATAGATTGGGGACCATGCTACTCACAAACTTTCAAAATTCTGAGAAAAACGATGATTACCACAGATCGGCCTCACCTTTTTCTAATCGGACTTCACTAATCTAATATCCGAATTAGTGTGCACCTAATTCTTCCTAAAATGTCGAGGAAAATGGGAGTTTGTGATTTAATCCGAGGACAGTCTTTCAGATTGGACTAACGCTAGATATGATCACGTGCATCGGTTCACCACAATAACCACGTGATAGTTATTCGACTCGACCTCCATATTCTCTGACCTTTGTTTTGACCATCCAATCTCTCAGTATTCGATCCAATGGTCAATGTGTACATTACCGCTTTATTCGAAGGCAAATATTAGGCCTCGACCAGTGGTTCGCAGCAACACGTCGATAGCTCTGAAAGGGAACATTTCGCAATCCTAACAGTCTAAACTGGGCGCAATCTTAGCATGCACCGACCAAGACTGAAGACCCTTGATCTCACCTGCAAATTGATGGAAACTTAATACTTTGTGTGGGTGTCGGTCATGTTGTAAATGTCAACGTTTTGACCACTCTTGCCGCAACCTCGGCTAATGGCGGAATTTGTACGTGCATCTACGCCTACACACTAGGTTAGGTACCGTCTCTCAAGATGAAGGATACTTATGGACCGATAGTTGGTCACTTTAGGAAACGAGTTGACCGTACTTACCCATGTAAGGCCCGGATACGGCCCGCCTTCCTTCACCGCTGGCACGTGATAAATTGGCGTGGTGGTCCAGACCCATCATGGATGGTCATCCTGACACCATGCAGTGGATCACGAGCTTCCACTTTCTGAAACATTTGCTTTTTTGATTCAATCTGTTTCTGAAATTTGGATTTTGGATATGGTTGGCTGCGCAGAATCTTTCCTTCCTTGAACTCGTGTCTAGAGTAAAAAGAAGCGACATTCAGCTGTTGGCATGTCCGGTAGAGTTGCCGGCCACGCCATCGGACGTTGGACGAATGAATGAATGAATGAATTAAATTTAACCGCCGGCAAGCTACACTACTTGAGCTAAGAAGCGGGGGTGACTAGTTCGTCACTCCTAATTACTTTTACGTTGTCGTCTATAGTTCTACAATTGGATCCCGAATTTTTGATTCATACGTCGCCTGTCTGCATCTGTGTCGGCTTGTCTAGCAGCTGGGTATGTCTTCGTGCGTGATGGTAGAGTCTTTGTGATGCCGGTTGTCAGTTCCAGTACGGTCCTTGTCTCTTGCATCCCTTCCTCCCTACTCTTTCCCTGCACCTCAGGCTACTTGTGCCCCGTTTTGTTGACTATTACCTCTCCATTGGCCGGGTCGGGTCGGGTCGATCCGAGTCGAGCCCCTTGGTTGCCTGTTCTCCATGTTGCGTCGTAGCCTTCTTCCTTCCACCCAGCTTCCCCCTCTCTTTCATCCCTCCTCCCCCTCGCCCTCCCCTTCCTCCGATTCCTCGAGGTCGTGTCCTTCTTCACTATCCTCCACCTCCCCGCCTTCCTCCCCTTCCCTTTCCCCCCCTTCCTCCCCATTGTTTTCTTCGTCGTTGGCAGTCGGTTTTCGGACGTTGGACGATAACCCTGGTAATACTTCATGCGAGACCCAATATGCATGGTTACTGCTTTCGCTTCAGAAAGGAAGCCCTCATCTTACGGACCTCTCTGTCGTTGACTTGACTTGGCCCATTCTTTTTGCCCGACGCGCAATCTAATCGCAACCTTGATCTCTGAAAGCCTTTGGACTCCTCCATATCTCCTTAGGCAGGGCATCCCTGCAGTCGAATACATAAACCTGTCTCGTTTTTGTCATCGCTAAGACCCCTGCTCCGCCCGCTCGAGAGTTCAATAGACTGATCTCTGCTAGAAGATATTACCCTTACCCGTCACCGTCCTGACGTGGACGTGGGTATCTGATATATTTCTGGGAGTCGGACCGCTCACGCCATTCTACAAGCGTGGTCGGTGTTCAGCCTCAGGCGTAATACCACCCAAACCAATCGAAAGTATTAATGTCGAAACAAGTGCTGGCCAGGGAGTGTTGATGAATCCATCTTCCGGAACATTAGGATTGAATATTGAACCGGCGGTATCTTGTACTCCTCATCCCAGCGCAACTACATAAAGATAGATACAGGCATCGCGGCATGTCATATCTTCAAGAGAACCGGCCTTCATACTTCGGGACCCACATCTCGGTCTTCGGCTGTCGCGCAGTTGTCAGCGTTTGATTTTTGAGCCCGAGAATCAGCATAGACAGTCACTACTGCCTCTTTGTTTCTCCTCCCACTTCTCTGCAAGACGAGTTAAAATTTTGGTGTCCACGCAATCTCCCGCAACTGCGACCCTGAGCCCGCCAACGACATTTATACCCGTACTTACTCAAATATAATTTGACTGTTTGATCGCCGATGGTCAAGAAAGACAAATGTCATTAATTGGTGTTGACAATTTCCTCGACACGCGCCGGCGAAATACAAAGGGACGAGATACTTTTCCAAATATACTTTTATCGCTTTCATTGGCGTTTTTCGGATCCCTTATGGCGCAAGATAGATTACGTCCCTTTCTGGATGAGGTCGGGGGATAAGCACCAAAGGCAGCCAAATCCAGGCAAGTTTTTTTTTTCTTTTCAAAAAAGTGAAACACTTTGACCAGAGGGGAACAGTAATGTACATTTACATTCGCTTCCATTCTTATAAGTTTGCAGTCACATGTACAATACCAATATGAACAGAGAAAAAGTTTTCATCTGTAATGGTTTGTGATCCTTCAGCAGCTGGTGCCAAACAAACATCACACAGCGAATCGGGCCGGAGCCGACCGATTTTCGACTCAAAAGGATCCACGTCTGATACAGTTCGTTCATTTTTCCGCTCGAAGATGACGGTGCCGTGCTTCATGATAGTCTCTGACACTCACTCTCAGTGGTTTCATATCAAACCTAAATACTTGAGGGCGAAAACTGTGCAGTTTTCTCTTGAGTATATGGGTATAGGTATACATCATTGTGTCTAGACTTTATATATGCAAAGTCTCCCACAAGGCTTCAAGCTTCATCTGTCAGTCGTTTCCATGATTGGAACTTTACAAACTTTACGTCCGAATCTGTGAAACTGTGTTATGAAGTCCCAAGGTGCGCTCTTTTTTTCCCAGATCCGTCCACATGTCCAGTCCGTCCAGTCAACTTCTCGATGTGAGAGATATAATTTGTGGACTTTGCCGCGAAGAATCATTTGTTGGAGCGACCGCAGCCAGAAGTCGAATCAGATAATAGCATATGCCTCGTATGGCTGATCATCAGTAGGTCGTCTGCTTCTATGACATTTCCTCAGAAGGAAGGTGAAAACAATTTGCTCGAACACAGCGACTCAAATGTGGACTCCCGACGGATTGACTACGCGCCAATTCCAGATTCCGTTGAAGTCTATGAATAGTATACTTTTCTGATAGCTGGACCCAGATGCTATCAAACTTCTTCGGTGCGCTCTCCCAGGCTGATTATGCCAGGGAAATCGGTCCAGTTGAAATCAATCTTTTCGTTGTGAACCAGGCTAGCGATGCTTCACAAGAGATATCCGAAATTCTCCCTTGAAATCGTTTCTGGTCTGATGGAAAGTCGTTGACATCCCGAAAAATTTGTTTATCCCCTGGTGGCATGAGATCCAGCTTACTGAATGAGGTTCTAAATGATGGCTGGCATGACCACAGTCCATATACATATCATGCTCAACGCGGGCGCTGGATACCAAGATATAGCTGAAATTACAAGTTGAATCTGTATGCTGTTACCTTACACTCAGCCTTTGCCCTCCAGGTTCATCGGAGTCGTGACTCGGACCGCTTATCCGATCGCGACCCGGATGTTTCTGACATGTAATACATAGAAAGCATTCGTCCTAGATACATATGTCTCAGAAATAGCCTGCATGGAAAAGATATAGCAAAGATGCATGCTCGAAGCATCCTTACAGCGGGTTCTTGCATGTAAAGTTGTGGAGCTTGGCTTGAATTTACCTTTTTCCTGGAACTAATCCGGGGAAACAACACCGTGAAACGAAGAAAACAATACCACGTGCCACGTGCCCCTCTCATGGTTCGATCTCTTCAAGGCCCCGGAGATGTCGTGAGTATTAAGCTTGACCACCTACCACCACCACCCCGCCTGCAGACAGGATGTCGGAGCGTTTTCTTTCGACTACCGCTGGTACCCCGGAAGGAGCGATTCGTACACCGTCGACTGCAGACGCGGACGATGATCTACTCAATCGACGCAGCGCTTCCTCCTTGGCACAGAATACCCCGATTACCCTAACGTCACGCGAGTCACTTGGCCCTCAACTTCCAACTAATACTTCGGGAAACCTCCTCTCTAATACCTCTAATACAAGCAAATCAGAGCTTGTGGTATACCCAGAAACGATACCCATCGGAACGTCCCGTAAACGTCGTACACCTATTCTGATCCTGCTCGGTATTTCCATAGTGATTGTCGTGGTCCTTGCTGTGATCCTGCCCGTCTATTTCACTGTAATCAAACCACAGCAGCATCACGATTCTCAGATAGCCTCGGTACCTGCCTCAGCGAGCACAACGACGTCAGCCGGCGGCAGTGGTCCTGTTTCCAACATTCCACCACAATTGCCGACGTCAGGCGGTGACGGGTCTACAGTAACAAAAGACGATGGGTCTACGTTCACGTACAAGAACAAATTTGGCGGATTTTGTGAGTCCTCCCTTCTTCCCTCATTGTATCCAGCTGTTGGCGGCACGAATGATCTCTGGAACGAGCATGGTATGCCTTCTATCACAAAGGCTTGGCAGAAAGATTTTCCTCGCATGAGCACATCATGGCCTTGATGATCATCATGTTGATTTGTCTCTTTTCTGATTCTCTAGTCAATCTTATCATATCAAGCTACTGAAACCATTTACTCTCTTTTTCAGGGGTTTCCGATCCAAATGACCCTTTCAATAATAATGCCCGCCCAAATTCGTGGACTCCACCTCTTAATCAGAGCTGGACATGGGGAAAAGATCGTGTCTATGGGTATGCTCCTTTTTTCCTGGTTACCGCTTTATTATTGATCGAGCCACACATTTTTGGGATATCAGTGTTAATTTAGGGGGTCTTTTCGTTTTGGAACCGTTTATTGTTCCGGCGCTTTTCCAGAAGTATCCTGGTGCCGTTGACGAATGGACCTTGAGTACTCTCATGCGAGCCGACACAGCGAACGGTGGTATTAGCCAGCTAGAAGACCATTACAATACCTTTATTGTCAGAATCCAGTTCCGTTGTTCTTTTATCTGCGTCTGATATGTTGTAGACGGAGGAAGATATCGCGGAGATTGCCGGTGCAGGATTGAACTGGATCAGGTTACCTGTTCCCTTCTGGTCCATAGAGACATGGCCTGGTGAACCATTCCTTGCACAGACGAGCTGGAAGTGGGTAGATATTTTCATCTCTGAATCTGCGTTAAATTGTTGAGCCAACGCCATCTCAGATACATCGAGCGCCTCTTTGGCTGGTGTAGAAAGTACGGCATCCGCGTCAACCTGGATTTACATACGATTCCTGGTTCTCAAAATGGTAAAGCTCCATATTATCCCTAATATCACATGTACTGACTGCTCCCGTTCCTCAGGATACAATCATTCTGGAAAACTCGGCCAACCTAACTTCCTGAATGGTGTTATGGGAATTGCGAATGCTCAACGCGCACTAGAATACATACGGGTCTTTACAGAGTTCATCAGCCAAAAACAGTACAAGGACGTCGTACCCGCCTTTGGCATAATGAATGAAGCCCTCCTCTCTACCATTGGCAGATCCCAACTAACTAGCTTGTGAGTTTCATCGGATATTCCTTTTCCTGAGCCGCAGGCCGGCACAAATTTGAAGCCACTGGTTATTCAAACTTACGCTTTGTTGTAGTTACCTTCAGGCACATACCATGATTCGTGGAATTACAGGAGTCGGAGAGGGAAACGGCCCTTTTATATCAATTCATGACGGTTTCGCAGGCCTTTCCAGTTGGGATGGGTTCTTGTCAGGTTCCGACCGGATCATGTTGGATACCCACCCGTACTTCGCTTTTGACGGTTCTTCAGCCACCTCACCTATTGACACTGGGACGGGGAATGACGCTGGTGGAGTTTGGCCTACCAACGCCTGTGACCGATGGGCGGCAGGGTTCAATAACAGGTAATGTGATTGCGAGCTGCATTACGTCAGAGTTACCTATCGTTATCTGACTTCACACAGTCGATCTAACTTTGGTGTGACCATCGCTGGCGAATTCAGTAACGGCATCAATGACTGTGGCCTCTTCTTGAGGGGCACGGCCGGGGTCGGCATCACATATGGAGGCAACTGTGCAGACTGGCAGGACTCCTCGAACTGGTCGGACGGCACGAAAGCTGGCCTTCTTAAATTTGCCATGGCTAGCATGGATAGTTTTGGTGATTGGTTCTTCTGGACGTGGAAGGTTCGTCTTCATAGGTTGATGTGCCTCCTTCCAATGCCCTCGCTCATCTTGAGTATTTAATGAAGATCGGCAACTCTACTGCGGGAATCGTCGAATCACCCCTATGGTCCTATCAACTTGGTCTTCAGAATGGTTGGATGCCGACAGACCCTAGGACTGCACTGGGGACATGTGCTTCACTTGGCGTTTCTAGTTCTGTCTTTGATGGCGAGTTTCAACCATGGCAAACGGGTGGGGTAGGTGCAGGTACCATCGCGCCGAGTTCCACCTCTAGCTTCCCTTGGCCTCCTGCTACGATCTCCAATGTTGAAGTGCCCGGGAATCAGCTTCCAACTTATACACCAACGGGCACAATAGTATCGCTGGCCCCACCGACTCTCACCGCTTCAGCAACTGTAAGTGTCGATGTTGGAAATGGGTGGTTCGATTCCCAAGATACAAGTGGCGCCCCCACACCCATTGCGGGCTGCGTGTACCCAGATCCCTGGGACGCGATTGATGCAACAGTGCCACCGGCATGTTCATGACTGACTAATCAAGCGCAAGTTCGAGATCCCCGGACATCATTTGCCTGATGCCATCCATCCGCATAAAACCTTACGCGTCCGTTTGGAATATTCCCTGTTGATAGACTTTCACCGCTACGCCGCATTGTAAATGGACTTGTAGGTAACATATTAACCATCTATGTACAACTTACTCCATCAATCTTGCTCGACAACCTTTTCTCCACCTCTGAATCCAGAGGGTAAGTAAGTCTGAAGGTGACCCTCAAATTTTTCGGTTGCAGCAAAGTCGCTATCTACGGAAGTCTTTTTAAGGCTTCTAAGGCGAAGCGAGTGATCCATGGTTCCAGTGCTTCTGTGTTTGTCCTTTTGAGCTGGAAAAAAAAAAAAACTTTCAATCAATGCCAGATATTGCACCACCTGTACCATAAACGAGCATCGGCATCGGTGCTCTAACGTGTCCTTGATCTGTAAATAACGAATTCAAATGGAATAAATAATGTGATTTGATTGACAAAATCACAGCAATCTTAATGATATCAGTGGTGACTCTTTATGTATCACTCAATGAACGATAAAACCCTCATCAGATTGGCCGGTTCACATAGTCCATCTCAGCATTTAGACAACTATGTACCAAAATAATATCGGAGGTTTGCCTAATTTGCTTGGAATCATGATCCGATCTACTAAATGCGATACACGCATTCACTAAGTCGCAGTCCTGGATGCAGTGCTTAGCCACTGCTTCCGTTCCGTCCAGCTTCCACGCGACGTAAATGATCGTGGAGACAAGTAGATGTACATATTCATAGATGGCCCCGGTATTCGGTTCATGCATTTTCCAAAAATGCCCGGGAGGAGACTTGGCCTACTCCGGCTAGCCTCGTTCCTTTAACAGCTGTACAAAGTTCACTGCATACATTTCCATTGTTCCCGGAGCGGAATGAGGTCTTTTCTTTCGACCCAAAGGGCACCGCCTCAGGTCCGCACGAAGTCCACAACATGTCAAACGGATCACCGAACTAATCAATGCCCGACCTTAGGCATAAGCCTTGTCAAAGTAAAAGTGGAACATAACCACTCCAATGATAACTCTAGTCACCATTGGTGACTGTAGTCAAGGCCAAACCATCCCCCTTTGTTACTGGATAGGTGCATGTCATAAGGTTTAATATTTTCGTTATTCTGGGATAATCATAGATCGACCGCCATTGATTTATGTATGTACATATAACCCTCCGAGTGTACTTGCCAAGAGAAGTTCCTGAATAGCGTTGCGGCGCCTCTTTTCGCTAGGGATGGACCATCACATTAGCAAGTGAAATTTCGTTGAAAGGAGCTCTGGTGAGCTATTGATTCTCCTACTGCAACCTCATTCGAGTTGGTTGGGAGGAATCAAGATGGTTATCGTCGTGAGGTAATAACACAGACCGGAATACATTCTCAACCACTCCGATAAGTCCTGAAATCGTCCACCCTGACTGTACAGTGATTGGGCTACCATCGGACCAATAGATAGATAATTTCTCCATTTGGCGAAACGGCGGGAGTCCAGGACCGGACGTGGCTGTGAGATCAGAGAACCCAGAATTTTCATGGAGATCTCGCCCAAGTCAGGGAGCGGTGATGTCCATAATTTCGTTCTTTTCGATATGGAGTCTTATGGAGTAACAGAGTCAAACGCCGCATCCAGTGTCCATGTCCGAGAACACGATCACATCGACCCTGGTATGTAAGCATTTTCTCACAGAAGCTGGATATGCTTCGCCATCCTCACCTAAAAGATAGATGAGCCTCTCATCGTAACGATAGGTCGTATTCAAGGGGCCATCCACGATGAAGTTTTAAAGTGTAGGAGGACAATGATCACAGGACCCGGTAAGTTGGCTCAACACGCGGCTTCTTCCTTTGGTTCCGAATCTGGACAGCCCTCTTACCCCTCCGGGTTAAAGCGATGTAGGGTGACGAAATGTGTTTTGAACCGAAGAACACAGACGGCCAAATGACGCTCCAAGCCGGAAGAAGGTGGTGCTAAACCTTTCTTGGTATATAAATGGCTGAACCTATAAATCTTCAGGATCAGTTCTCGTCTTGCCAGAAAATCCAGATTCAATGGCCTCAGAAAGCATTCTCGCGTCTTTGAGATCATCTCCCTGCCGCACACCTAGTCGCGCATCGACGTCGACCACTGACTTGAAATATCCAACAACGCAGAACCCAAGGACCCATGATGTCTTCCAATCGATTGTACAGGGACGCAAGAGCTGGAAGACGTTAAGAGGAGGGGAGATTGTCTGGCCTCCGGAATTGGAAGCTGCGTTGCTCGAGGGTAAAGCCCCTCTTTCTCTCCTATCTGATCATGGCCTGATAGACACGTCTTGACAGGCCTTGCTGCGTACCAACCGGATGACTCGCGCGAAACCAGGCTTCTGGGGCGATTTCCCATGAGGAACCGTTTTATTTCCGACTTTATCTTCAACAAGACGGGCACGAGAAGGAGCGCGAAGCAAGTTGGTAGCCGCCTTCAGCAGCTTCGGGACACCTGTGGTGGCAAAAAGCGTACGAGCGATTCCTCCGCGTGACAGTTCCTTGCTGACTTCTTTCGACAGTTATGAAACTCCTATCTCCCTGTCGTCCAGTTGGTCGTGCCCGCTACAATAACAACACAAAGTATTGGAGTGACACCGACTCGTCGAGCGATATCTCGAGCACCCCATCTACACCGATCAACGCTTCCGCAGATTTCCAACGTCCGGACTGCTCATTCTCACAACCGCGCAGGACAATCATCTCTATCGATATACTCCCACAAGGACAGACGCCTCCAAAGACGAACATGGATTCTGACTGGGATTACTCAAACGACGTTGTCCGGGCCGCCCCGTATCCTCGCCCGTTCCAATCCATTGATCCTACCATCACCTTCATTGGGCCGTCCAATCTCTTAGCACAATGTTCTTTTCTCGTTTGTACCGCAGGTAGCACTGTCTTCTCAGAAACAACACAGCTTAGCGCCGCAGGTGCTGCACCTGAGAGAACAGATGGCGCCCTTTTGTACAGTACACCCATTGTACCTGGCTTCTGGCCAAAGATCTCCGAGAGTGCTGGTCAGTTGCATTGCTTATCCCTCCCAAGTAATTTGCTTATTCTTCATTCTAGACCCGACTCAGTTCACTATCATCCAAGATGTGATCTCTACTGAATCGGAATCTCCTTCCATCATTTTCTCGGCGATGTTCAAGTTTAACTATCCTTCTCAAACTCCCGCCATCTATTCTTCTCCTTCGTTGACGGGATACGATGACGAAAAACTTCTCCATGACATCCAGGCCTCACTTCCTATGGACTGCCTTTACGCTATGGACTCCTATCCTGACCTGATGGAAACAGAACCCTACTATGATTTCACGGTTGCTCAGAGCAGGCCGGCATGGGAATCTCGTTCTCCGAGTGAACCTTCCTGTTACCAGAACTCTGATGATGAAGTTGATGGAGGCATGTCACCTATATCGACCTGTCTATCTACGGATCTATCACACTATGTAAGTTGACTATCTCTTAGGCGCTCTTCAAGTGCTCTAACAAGGCTCTTAGGTGTCGTGACAGTGGAGTTGGAGTAACAAGTATATCGGACTTGTATTTCTTATTGTACACTATACTCATCTTTGTGTCCTATCGGACTCTCTATGTATTCACTATATCATCATTAGTGAGTTGCTCTCACCCACCATTGTGATGGAAAGCTGATTGTGTCTCTGATATCTACAGATTATGTATTAATTAATTCTTCCAACACACTTTAGTCTTAGCTCCCGAATAGAAAGTAGTACCAAGATCTTATGGGATTCTGTGATGTGTAATATGACACTATGACAATCAGTACTCCCGCATCTCCCGAGCTTTCAGATGAACTTCGAACTCCATACCGCTTCGCCGCGTCGCGCCTCGTCGGTTCCGATTCCGTAAATTCTTGTACTAACTTGAAAGAGTATGATAGCGGTCAGGATGGATGGATCTATTCTGGATACGATAGTCAAAACTTACTGCTCTTCAGCGCGGATATGATCTGGATCCTGGCTGTGAATTCTTTGGTCATCAAGCTCACGTTCGTATGTTGGTTTATGCCTTGAGTTATTCCTTTCGCCAGAACATCCTTCTTTTGCCCCATGCCTGCCTTCTCGTACGCTCCGATCAGACTGTCTGCCCAAGTCCTCATAGCCATCCCCCCGGACATGCTCTCCCACCTGCTATATTCCATGATCATATCCGTTACCCCACCCACAATTATGGCGACTTCGCTCTCCACATGACCGACCGATTCGAGGCCGACCTTGAGTTCAGGGAAGTGCTTGTGAATGGTGGATAAAATAGTACCATAAGAAACGCCATCTCCTGCCTGGCCGTGAACACCGGAAATCCATACTCTGGCTTGGTCAATGACGGCATATATATCTGAGCGCAGGGTTGGCGACATGGTTTTTTTCTTGTCTTCGCCGTCGCCTACAGCGGCTGCAGCAATTTGACTTTGAATATTGCGAAACATGCTGGTTGTTTGCTCTTGCGTTTCTTCTTTTGTAAGAGACAAGAAATAATCTCTGAAGTGTACGCGTCAAGTTTTTCAATTGTAGGCCATGCACAACACATGTGGCCACCTCGAGGTATCCGACCCTTAATTTTCATGACACGTGCTCAATATAATAATCAGGGCATTTAGTGAACCACACTCAATAGCGAGTCGATGGGTTCAATAGATTGAGAACAGCCAGTACGTACACGAGAGGGCACATGAGAACAACGAAAGGATACAGTTTGATTAAGAGGTCATGAGACGGTAAAGCTCGAGGAAGTACCAGAGAACGAGGAGATAGAACCGATGAGAGGCTTCGAGTCACCAAAATAGCTCAGACGATAGGTGCCGGCTGTCGGCCACTTCAAAGGATTGTCCGCGAAAAGAGAAACATCCACTCACATGGGGTCCCAGTTTCAATTGTCCTGGGAAAATACGCGGCAGTTAAAGACAAGTGTTGGGAAAATAGTTAACTTACCAGGAAATCGTTACAGTGCTGGTTCCAAGGATCTACAGTGGGAAATCGCGATCAAATCTCGAATGATGAAAAACACAAAACTTACTGTGTTGACTCTGACCCATTGGTAGATTGTTGAGGGTTGGGAGTCCGAACGCACCGTCTTCCACTGTCCATCAATCAATTGGTCTACGGTCAGAAATGTGCCTTCCAAGCGCAGATTATTCTGCCAGAGAATAAATGATTGCTCGGAGTCAAGCAATAGAAAAGATTCACTCTGGGGTTGGCACCAACGAATTGGGCCGAAACAGTGTCACCCACAAGGTATGGCGTGCTATTCACATCGACCAGAACGGCGCCAAAACTCTTGCCAATAGGCGGTGCGTCAAAAACCACACCAGTCTAAGAATAAACATCAAAAAATGTCGCGGAAAATGCCGAAGTGGGTTTCGCGACACAAGGGAGAAAAACGGATAAAGGACACACCTGCAAGGAGATGGCTTTAGAAGTTTGATCCACTGGAGCGGGATCAGAAGGAGGAGTGCCAGTCGCGTTATCAGCAAGGAAAGGTACAAGGCTGGAGTACTTGTCGATGTAGGCTTCAAGGGTAACTATATAGAATGATTGAAATGAAATCCTCATGATGGCAATGACAGATCTACTCACACTGGCCGAAGATTGTTGATGCACCCTCATATCTTTGCACGCTATACTCTTCGCGAGTCGTGACATAATGGGCATATGTGTTTGCCGGACCAGCAATCACAACATATGCGTCAGATCCAAGGACTCCTGATGAGATCAGTTTTGCACGGAGTGCTTCCCTGTATTACAACCCAATTCATTGGAAAATTGGACGTGAGGATCGGACGGAAGTAGGAGCGAAAATCAGCAAAGGTAAGGATTGTTGTCAATCCAAAGAACGAACCGCATCCTTCGGCCGGCCATCGTTGTCAGCTCGCCTAAAGGAGGGGATCATCATCGACTTGTTCATTCTTTGACATCTTGGGATAGCTGATGACATACCTGGCATGATTAGCATCACTGAAAATTGACAGCGCATGAGGAGAGAAGGCACATGGAGCTTCCGGAATACATACCAAAATTACCCACGCGAAGCATCTGAACATCGACAGTGTTCGGGGCCCACTCATATGGGACATGAGCAAAACCCTTGCTCGATCTGTCAGCGAGAGCGAAATTCATAGGTCCAACACGTACGGTATTGAGCAGAATAGGTTTGGGGTTCTGACAAGCTACCTGGGTCGTCGAAGGCAAAGGCGTTATCGCGCCTAGAGAAGAATTTGGCCATTAGAAATCAGGCACAATCTTCAGGATTAGTACCAAAAAACGTAAAGTGAGGGAATATGTCATCTCATCAACTGACCTTTGACAAGTTCCCAAAAAGGATTCCTGTTTCGGCCCGATTGGTTAAAAAGACGGCAAGGGGGTGGAATTACGAACTGTGGATTTGATGAGTTATCTCCTTGAACGAAATCGAATGCTCCTGGGCCATCACTGTTGTTGTTTAAAATGAGTTTAAGTCATGCCAAACGCCGAAGCGAAAGACTTTACGTTGTTCCACCGGCAAAAGAGAAACCTATTGCAAATACAAATATCTTCGTTAAGGTTCAGGAAAGTCACGAAGTGACACAGAGAGGCTAACCCATAGCGGCAGGACAGGTCGAAACAGCGGTCCCGTTGGCCAGAGTGAAAGAGTGGGTTGACCTAAGCCCGCTCATTGAACACGAAAAGAACACAAAGCTTAGGACCGCACATTTTGAGGTAGACATGCACACTTCTGACTGTCCCACTGATAGGACTCCTGGCCCCGTTCATGACAAGCTGTGCACCTTCAAACTGCTTTTGGCCAATGATTGTGTTTGATTCGAAATCAGAGATGCGGAAGCCAGGTCCACTATCGATTGAAAACGCATTAATCGAATAATGAAGTTTGACATAGTCAATTACTAACCGACCATGACAGTTTTGAACTGTCCCACCGCAAGTCGAATGGTCTGCCTCACATGGAAGGCCGTCAAAAGGCTCTCCTGGGCTTTCGCAAAACGCTCCAAGGCTGATGTAGAAGAAAAAGAAAAGAAAAACAAGTTAGGCTCTGCTGAAGCGAAGAGAACTCTAGGTAAAAAGATGACTAACGTATTTGGACTGGTGTCTCCAACGTTGGCTAGAAGACAAAGAGGATCAGCTGAACGCATTCTCATGGAATATGGGAACCTAAGGTCCAGATTTTGGAAGTTTTGACCCACATTGTGTAAATCCAGCGACAAAAGTTGTGTTTCCAGGCATTGAAGATGGTTCTATTAATGCTATATGTACATTAATCACGAGACGAGTGGAGTTTGGGACAGAATTACATTCATATAGGAAAGCAGCCATTCCTTTATTATCAGTACTGATTAGGGTATTGTTCTGATTCACATAAACGCAAGAACGGATGAGAAACAGTGAGTACTTACCTCGTAGAGGCTCGTTCCATGAACAGGGAAGAAACTGAGCAAACCGCGCACATTTCCGTTCGTATCATCAAACCTCAGGACTGTCATTTCCTTATCTTGATCATGTTGATACCTAGCTCTCTCGCTGGCTGGATTCGCAAGGTAAGCCGTAGGAGAACGATTGATATTGGCATCAAGAATTGTCGTATTTCCGAGGCTCAGCTTCCCGGGCGACAGATTCGCGTGTGCACGCTCCACAGCTAAGACTGTTCCTGCAACAATGGCGTCTGCTGTCTGCTTCACATAACCAAGGGAGGTGATTTGAGGGAGAAGATTCTCGAGATAACCACCAACTCCCGAGTGCTGGTGGGTTCCGACAAATGCGACATTTGTTGCACTGTATACTCCAGGGAACAGGGTCGAGAGCTGGGAGATGATGGATCGTCGGACTCCGGTGTCGCCCATGGCAATGTCTAATTACTTCCTTTGAGCAACGCTAGAATAACACGCCGATGATAGGTGCGTACCAGCATTTATGAAGATGATTCGGTTGGATGGAGAGGCAGATTCTGCAATGATGAAAGCGCGACTGCGTTGTCGCATGTGCAAACCAGTGTCCGTCTGAGATAGAGACGCGTATCCCTACGAACCTTGTTAGTTTCTTCCCTCTTCTAGAAAATAACTAGGCTCATTACCATCATGTTCGTCTCTACAACAGGTCTTCATCGAACCAGTCAACCTCCGTGACGCGCGACCAGCGGACACACTCACCCAGTGATGTCTCCGATACCTATAACCAATGAGTGGATTCTAACCTCTCACTCTCACGAGCGAAGCATACTCACCGAGACCCAGCAAATATTGCGCCGAAACGGACTGCACTCCCATGGTCGTCCCATCGAAAAGCGAGACTGAAGTCACGAAGGCTATCAGATACCACACAATCCCGACCATCGTGTCGTAGAATGTGCGAGGGATGTCCCAAAGATCAAACAGGAGCGCGTTGTGACTTGAAAGTAAATGCATCTCTCATGACCTTTATACAACTTTCTCTCTCTCACAACGGGAATTTGAATGGATGATCCGGGAACGAAACCAGGAGCGGACTGTGAATTTCTGATCGACGATCAAAGCACATGCATACAATGTGGCTTTCTCAAGTTCACACATCGTCATATATAACTTCCTAGACGTATAGTGTTATTCGACAGTCGTGAGTCATAACGTCTCGAATAGACAGAGAGTGATACACGGAACATATTGAATGGTACAAAACACTACAGAGAGCAACGGTCACCGTATCGGTGTAATGGACTTTAATGCTGGGTATTTGGAAGGAATACTAGCACATGTCTTTGAAGTCAGATGCCCCTCCGACCACCAGCAGTCTTCCCACGAATTGATGTTCCTTCTTAAACACATGAAATGCGCGTCAGCAAACTTGCCAACGAAGGCAAAAGATATATATTGGAACCGGACCGGGAGGATTGATGAATCAATCTTTAAGCCGATTGACCATACATGGCCAAGTGCCACCGCCTCTCTCCTTACTGTCGCTGTTACATAGCAAGTTGAGCTCGTCTAGTCGAACCCCCCATCTTTCACCGGGAACTATGGAGAATGGGATAAGAGTTCGCAAGGTGGGAATGATTAAGCCTATCAATAATTGAGAAACTTGCAAAGTTCTCACCCGTTTGCGTAGTTCCGAGATCTAGAATAGATCGAGGTTTTTATGTGCCGGCTATGTCTTCGTTTTTTGTGCCCACGTGACCGGCTATCCCGGTTATAATATGATGATTAATAATCATATCTTGTATAACCACGCATTGTCTTCAAAAAATGAGCTCACGTGATCTTGTTTGTGTAGATGGCCACTGACCACACCTTGTCTTCAAAAAATGAACCCACGTGATCTTGTTTGTGTAGACGGCCACTGACCACGCCTTGTCTTCAAAAAATG
>JABAJZ010013771.1:0-12120 GCA_018857265.1 Termitomyces sp. T32_za158 | reverse complement strand
AAGCTTTGAAGTTCGGACCCGAATTATGTAATACTTTCTCAGCGAGCTGAAAGCCTTCAAAAGCTTTAAGCCGTTTTTACATGAATCTACGCTTACGAAGTAGAAATACATCAAGGCCGTCAACTGAGAGGAAGCGGAATTATGACTACCATCATGATTGATGACCCCAAAGGAGTGATTGATATGAGGGTAAAGAACACCGCCAAGATCAGGCAGGGGTCACCTTCAGGCTTTACTATCACAGAATGTCTCCAAAAATAATTGAGCCTGAAGCTTGAAAGTCTATGTCTTGGACAAAACAGGTGAACAATCAATGAAAGGTGGAAGTGCACTTGGCCCATTTGCGACTACTGGGTGCGAAAAGTCCTTTCAGGAATCAGATCATAGCCAGCTCGTCATCCTTGATACCAGAAATTGACGTTTGACTCAAACAACAGCGCAGTCTGCTTCAGAATACCAGATTCTAGAAGACTACCAGTCCGAAAATCCCACAATCTTTCCATCCCAACTCCACCAGATCATTTCGTCCCACTCTTCATCACGACCACGAATCGTGTCTTTTCCCAAAGCCGTACTCAACCCCTCCCGTCCTACCACCCATACACCCTCGACCGTCTTACCCCTTTTTGATGCCTTTCTCGGTCTGGTGTTTTGAACATCTTCGTTATGAATCCCTGACTCTTGGAGGAACTCGTCGAGGGCACCTTCTAGGGTCGCAGAGAGGTTCTGTCGCGGTATCCAGGCGGGGTGGACGAACCTGCGCGGAGCGCGGAGCATGATGTGTGTTTGTGTGGGGGCTAGAAGGTGTCGCCATCAGAGTTGGTGAGGTGGGAGTGTACGATATGATGTTACTCACCCAGATCTGCGGACATGCCGTGGCCATTGGCATCCGCTGCCGCAAGCGTTCGTGAGAACAGGCGTTCGGCTGCTTGTAAAGCCCGTTGTTGCTCTGCATGGCTCGGATAATATGGTTCGGGAGAGGGAGAACGCGATTCTGGGGGTAACGAGGATTCTTTGTCGTCTTCGTCGTCTTCGTCACCGTCATTGTCTTCGTCCTCGTCCTCGTTTTCGTCACCATCATTGTCGTCCTCGTCACCATCGTCACCATCGTCATCATCGTCATCGTCGTCGTCTTCATCGTCGTCATCGTCGTCGTCTTCGCTATCATCACTATCATCATCCGTTTCCCAGTCGTCCTCTTCATCATCTTCATCCTCACCGTCTTCATCCTCATCTTCATCTTCCTCGCTTCCTTGTTTCCGTGTTATGTCATCCCGAGCACCAATCACTTTAATCTCCAGTCCATCTACCGCGAAAATTACCTTCGCCTTGACCGTAGTAGGACTTGATCCCACAAAGATGCCCATGTAAGCTCGAGCATGATTGGAATTCGCACTCCTGGTATTATTTGAAATGTTATGTAACCGTGCAAAAGCGGACGATAGAGCAGTGAACGTCGTGTTGAGATGCGATGAGAGCGTATCAAAGGAGGAGAGCAGCTCGCTTCGTTGTTTGATTGCCCGTGGAGTAGACTATAAGTTTGATGTCTGATTAGCATGTAAAATTTTCTCCAGAAACTACACACTTTCGTACTCGATAACCTCGATAGTTGCACGATGGGCCTAATCACCCTTTGAGCAAAGACTGTATATAGATCGCAGCAGATCTTACAATGGGATTTGGCTCTTCAGAAACAGAACCTGACCTATCAAGCTGATCGATAGTCTGGCTGCGACACTGTCCGTTATTGTATCATAATCCAGAGTTACCACCGGTATTGGGCTCGTTGAATCCGCTTCGTCAGACATTTGGGGTATAGGCACTACCGATTCACGTTCATTGTCATCAGTTCTGGTGGTTCGAGGGCAAGGGGAAGGAATAAAAGCAGGCGTGGAAAGTATCATTGACGTATCCTCTATGGTGGGTGAAGAAAAAAGGAATCGCCGAACCGCCGTCCGGACGCGTTGATCACGCGACTTTCACGTGCTCTTCATGGTCTGTGACGCGTCTCAGATTTTGAAGCTCCTCGAATTAGGAACCACTGCTGCGGCTTATGCCAGCTCTGCGCATCGATAAATCCGTCTTCTCTTACAAGGGACCACTTCAAGCTGTGCGTTCAAACAAAGGGCCTTCACAAGAGGTCAAGCTGGCCGTAGAGATGCAAGGAAAAGAGATAGTCTACCCAAGGACATTGAAAGAACGTGCTGAATATCGTACGACGGAGGGAAAGGTCAGAATAGCGCTATATGAATAGCGACTGTAGCGGTAACTTGTTTTAGACCTTGACATCTCATCAGTGGGACGTGTATGACTTTGTGCGCAGCATCCCCAGCGGCTGTGTAACGACATATCAAAACGTCTGTTCCTCCGTTGGCGGTTCGCCCCGCTCTGGTTAGTTGTATCACACGCATTGCGACTGTTTCTGACATTCTGTAGTCGGAAATGCGCTGAGACATAATCCATTTGCACCATATGTCCCTTGTCACCGTGTCATAGCCTCGAATCTCTTCATTGGTGGGTTTCGAGGTGAATGGGGACCGGCACACAAAACTGGAAAACATTGCGCTGAAAAATGCGATCTGTTAGCCAAAGAAGGTGTTTCTTTCACACCGACAGGCCGCTTACTCGACGCAGATTCTGTTCTGTGGAGGGCCACATAAGGACCCTTCAAGCTTCATTATTCAAATTACAGCACTCCCTGTATCATATTAATAGAACAATCTATGTATGTACTACATGTGTGATCTGTCTGGGATCTGGTCACTAAAAAAAACATACTTTGACTTGACTTTCTCGACGCGATGTTGTTCGGGCACCCATCTATATTGCGGACCTCTCACTGGCTTCCTTTGCACATTGTGCTGGCATGGTCAACCAGGCTGTAAAGAGTTCCAATAGGTTCCAATCTGTTCCTTTTTGGTCGAACCACGGCGTGGCGATGTTACAACATCACGTGTCGAAATGAAACGGCTTGTGACGTCGGCGTCAAAGGAAGCAGATTTTGGATTCTGCAGCATTTGGACCTACACCGCCGTCACCAAATATATCGTGCCCTCTCCGTTTCCCCGGGGCAATGAGTCTTATAATAAGGCCTTGGCTGAGCTTTTCGTCATTATAAACTTTTCCCTTCTACCTTCCCCATGCCAGTTAAAGGCCTTGGTAGCCCCAGAGATTCCCTTCGAGCTCTCCAGGACGAAGGTTTACCTGTTGTAGAGGTTGCTGAAGGTTCAGACAGAATTCCATTTCCATGTGTAGAGGAACCCTCGACACTAATAACCCGTATGTACCACACGTTTATTAGATGGCTTTATTGCTTATGTGTAATTGAAGCGACGAAGAGTCCAGCAGGCACGTAAATTTCATGAATTGGGTATGCACATAACATTGATTTGACAGTATAATAGACTCTCAAGAAACGAGTTCATCAAAACAAACATCATCAGACAAGTTATCTGCACTACCAGACACGAAAAGCATACCAAGCACAAACCGCTTTTTTCGTTCTCCCATAGGCAGCTCCAGTTATTTCTTACCAAACCGTGGTTATCGTCGTAGTCTTGATGCATCGATCTCTCTTCCTTCTTTTTCCAATGCAGACCTTGATACACCGCATAGCCCAATTATTATGCATAGTCAGCGTGCACATTCGTTTGATCATTCTCCGGAGAAAGGCACGCCGAGGCAAAGAGTATCCTTTGATAGCGACCGAGGCTCTTTGCCAACCATCGTGAGTGTTAGACAAGGTACTGTCCCTCCATTTTCAGAATATGCCGCGCCTGACAACAATATAGCGCTTTCTCGTATCAGTAGAGTTAGTGACCCTGCAATTACTTCGCCGGCGCAGCGCTCTTCGGCGTATCGTGAGTCGCTCTCGCCTGGATCCCGCTCTCCATCGCAATCGCGTTCCCGTGCACCATCTCCACTGCGTCTCTTCCATCAATGGTCAGCCGGGCGTCACCGCCATCGACATCATAGTGACGACCCCTTCGTACCCATTGATCCCTACAAATTCAAAATACACTTCCATTTACCATGTTTCCATAGCGACTCAGAGACTCAGACACCTCGCATACCCACGCACACACGCAGCCCGGAATCCACAGATACCACCAGGAGCGGAGCATGCGCCTGTGTTCCCATGTCGTCAACGAAAGTTCTATGGAACAACGCGCGCATCTTTCTTGGGGACACCCTGCCCCGCGAAGTATACCTCAACATCCTCCTCCGTCTCCCAGCAATGTACTTTTCCCGCGTCGCACGGATATTTCAAGACGCCGAAGTCAGCAGGCCTGATATCCACCGCATGATAGATAGCGGTGGCGGACTAAACATCAGTCCATTGTTTGGCCCCTCTGCGTCGGAGCAAGTCACCGTGGACTCTGGTATACCGAATGCTGTACGTGCGATGGAGTACCCGCCTACGCCTGCAAGTGCGCCTGCGGCACTGTCGCCTACGATGGCGGCGGGCATCGGGCTTGCGGCACAAGTGGGTACGGCGGCAGCGGGACCGCATTTACCTTTACCGTTGCCGGAAGAGTGGACAACGCCTCACGTGTCTCCTGCTTTGATCAGGTTCAAGAATTCCTGGGAAGTGTTTGTAGACTCACTTATCAGGGAGTGGAAAACTCTGAACGTTGTCTCTGCGCTCTTGTTATCGTACGTCTTTTTTTCCGTGCAAGCCATCATAGATTCTGAATTATAAGTGCAATTAGAGCTATCCTTACCATGTTCCAAATTCAGAGCGCGGCTGACGATCCTATAACACGGACGGCGGCATTCCTTTCGTTGATTTGTGCTTTGATGAGTTTGTCTTATGGGTGTATGTATATCGTCAGATTTGGGACAATGCGAAGTATGTTTAGGGCAGCTAAATGGGCCGAGGTAGGGACAGTCTTTTCACTTATATCGTGTCCGTTTACATTGATCCATAGGAAGCACGCAAGACCAAAACAGTTATATGGTGGAACGTATGGGTCCTGTTGGCAATGCCGGCTATTTGGATGTCATGGTTCGTGCTAAGTTTCTAATTGACGAATACCAATGATTGATTTGGGTATACATTTAGGGCAATGGTTCTCTTTATTGCCTCAATACTTTCCTTTGTGTGGCGCACTGGTTCTGTAAGCGACTCCGATGACCGACCTGCTCTTAGCGAACGTGGTGCACTGGGTGCACGACTCGCCGTAACAGGCGTATTTATGCTAGGCATGATATATTTCGTCCTTATCGTGAGAACGTTGAAGAGCTATGGGATGCAAGCAAACAATGACAATTCGCGTCAGAGGGAACCTGTAGCGGTAGAGCATGCCCCCCATCCGGGTGCGAGGGATGGTGATGATGTTACAGCTGATAGGCGGGGCCGGGAACGACAACGTGGAGTCTCTGGACCTAGAAGGCGGGAAGATACGCCCGAGATGGAGCAGAAATATCAGAGAGAGCCTTGTAAGGAGAGGAAGGAGAAGGGTGGATTGAGGTCGATTTTGGGCCTTGGTATTATCGGAATCGGGACACGAGAGAATGGTCGTGTGGTTCAAGTTGACTTTGAGAAAGGAGATGATTTTGTTTAGAATTGTAAATTATGGACATTAGAGGATCATAAAGACTTTTAAAAATCGTGAAAACGGAGTGAGGAAGGACTACATACTAAAGAAGGTCGTGAATTACCGATCAGTGACATCCAATTGAAATCTTTCAGAGTTTATTAGATCGTTTATGTCTAAGTAGACATGACTACATACAGTTGTGCTATTGCCGGCTTGATACAGTGAACCACTAGTGACAACGAATAAGGAACAATGCCTCAGTGTTGAACACGATGGTAGAACAGACTTGTTATAGCATACCTAGTGACAACGAATAAGGAACAACTAAATACGCGTAAGGAAACAATGCAATGTAGAAGTAGGGCAAAGGAACTTACTGCCTCAGTGTTGAACACGATGGTAGAACAGACTGAGGAAGTAAGTTCAATGACGCGAACTAGAATCAACGATGACTAAGCAATGCCCAATGAGGAAGGTGAATATAACCACTATGCCAACACAACCCCATCAGCAACGAAGATAAGGGCATTATTAGGAAGAGTTGTAAAAAAAAAAAAAATTATAACCGTGTAACAAGACCCAATGCAGGAACAAATTTGTAATGCAGCGCTTTCGGAAGAGCCTTAGTGAAAATATCCGCAACCATTTCGGTTGTCGGGATCCATGAAGTCTCGAAGGAGCCCGTGCGTAATTGTTCACGAATGAAATGGTAACGAATGTCGATATGTTTGGACCTCGATGTTGTCGAGTCTGAGTTTGCGATTACTAACGTGCTCTTGTTGTCACAGTATAGAGGTAAAGGTCGTGGAATTGGAAGGTTCAATGATGTAAGGAAAAACCGAATGGAAACTGCTTCACGAATTGCATGTGTGATCGCCATATATTCTGCCTCTGTGGAAGAGAGTGCGACTGTTCTTTGTTTGACGGAAGACCAAGAAACAAGACTTGAATAAAAGAAGAAAGCATATCCTGAAACACTCCGTCGAGTCGATTCATCTGATGCCCAGTCCGCGTCGACAACCCCAAAATCTGCAGGAAGAAGTAAGCGCGCAGGGGGATCAGAGGTTGGACGCGTGAAATTGTATTCCAGAGCAAAAGTCCTCGTGCCCGAAATATATCTCAGTACTCGCTTAGCGACCAGTAAGTGTGCCCGAGTCGGATTGGCATTGAATTGTCCTAGGGACATTGCAGTAAAAGACAAATCCGGACGTGTGCAGATGCTGAGGTACAGTAGAGAACCAACGAGACGTTGATAATGAACCTTGATTTCATCGTCAGGGATATCAGGTAATGCATTCGATGGAGGATCCGGCAAGTCGTGAAGATTTGCATGCAAAGGGAGTGACAATGGTGCCGCATCACTCAAGTTGTAGGTCTTCAGAAGATCTAAGATAAAACCTTGTTGAGAAATCCAGAGTTTTCGAGTTGTCCTATCCCGTTCCACTCGTATGCCTAAGTATAAAGACGTAGGTCCCGAGTCTTTGACTTTGAAATGATGGTTCAACTCGGTTAATTGTAAAGATGAATGGAATTCGTAGCGTTCAATCCGTCATCAACATGAATGCATATGATAATGAAAAGTTCTTCGTCATTTGGTAAAGTCGGAATAGAGGTGTGAGGCGGTGTATTAAATCTACCAAAGAAAACGCCATGATCGATTTCGCAGCGTATCAGTCCTATAGCTTCCAAGCGTTGGCGTAGAATCGTATACCACTCATGTGAAGCCTGTTTGAGACCATATAAGGCACGCAAAGCGCGATTGACTTTCTTAGGATCCGAGTCTGGAAAACCTGGAATTTGTTTGAGATATATCTCATGCGTCAGAGGGGCATTCAGGAAAGCCGTCTTCACATCAAACGAAAACAATTCCAGATCATGCATAGCAGCATACGCAAGAGTTAACCGAATGCTCGACATTTTAGCCACGGGAGCATAAGTAGAACCGAAATCTTCTGGACGTTGGCTGAATCCCTGCGCCACTAGTCTGGCTTTCTCTTTCCCTCGAATTATTGAGCCATCAGGATGAAATTTGTGCGCGTAGACCCATCGAACCCCAATGGCTTTGCGTCCAGGTGGAAGGTCTGCAGGCTCAAAAACATGTTGCTCTTTCAAACTTTCGACTTCTCGGTCCATCGCATCCTTCCATACCTGCGCATCACTTCTGTGTGTTGCCTCATAATAATTTTCAGGAGCTTTGGATAAGTCAAACATCCGAGGAGTCTTGAAACGAAGAGGGTCTGGTCCATGCGCCACATACGCCTTGTAGTCGGCTAAAACTGATTGTTCGGTCAGGGTTGTGTCATCGTCGAAATCAGTCAAGTTCGAGGAATCTAAGAGGGCCGTGAGATCCATAATCGCTTGAAGACCCTGATGTGGTCGAAGACAAGCATCTCGATCCGAGCGAAGACGAGTGAGTCTAGCGTTCCTATCCGCAATTTCATCTGCAAAAACTTGACCCGCAGGTGTGCGTTTGATAGCCCGGCGAGGGCGTGACTCATTGTTCACAACAGAAGGATCTGGGACAGATGGAGTATCCAAATTTCGTGAACAAGCTAAAGAGTCATCATTCATCGGGATAGATTCGGAATCATTAGAATGGGCTTCATCGACAGTTGTATTTGGTGAAGTTATGATGTTGCGAGAGCTCGGTTGTAGGCGTCCTCGAATATTCTCATTGAACACCACATCTCGAGAGAAGAAATATTTTCCATGTAAATCTCTGACACGCCAGCCAATTCGATTTTCATCGTATCCAACGAAAATCACTTCAAAACGTCGTGCGTCGCCTTTGCGCCGTGTCTCATGGGGAGAAAGGACAAAACACTGGCAACCCCATACGCGGAGATGAGACAAATCAGGCTTGGATCCAACCATTACTTCATAAGGAGTCATTAGAGCAGGAAGAGTAGATGTCGGTAGTCTATTTCGCAAGTATTGCGCTGTGAGAATTGCATCGCCTAGAAAAGAAAGTGGAAGTCCCGAGTCCGCCATGAGGGATTGTGCCGTGTCCTCAATTGTCCTGATGTACCATTCAGCTTTCCCATTTTGTTGATGAGCATAGGCAGCTGTGGACTGAAGAATGATACCCTTGGTCTCAACAAAATCACGCAATGGACCCTGAACAAATTCCTTGGCACCATCGCATCGAACAATACGAATCTTATTGCCAGAACGAGCTTCCCATTGAGCTATTGTCGTACGGAAATGACGGAAAGCTTGGTCTCGGGTAGTAAGTAGTGCAGTACTCCCAAAATTCGAGTAATCATCCAAGATTGAGTGAAAATGGTGCGAGTTCCCATTCGAAAACCTGACGGGGAATGGACCACAAGAGTCCATATGGATCAATTCACAGACTTCCGAAGCGCGCTTGCCAAGATTATCAAAAGGACGGGCAGGTTGTTTGCCAATAATGCAAGGGATGCACTGATTATCCCCAATCGAACCAACGTACTCAACCCCAGAAGCATAATTCTTGGTGAGAACCGCCTTCGTAGTGTCATGTGCAGGATGGCCAAAGCGACAATGCCAGAGAGTCGACGTAGCAGGGATTTTGGGAAAAGTAAGGTCTGCAGAACTCAGAGCTGGAAAAGCAGAGACAGAGGTATTAGGACGGATAAAATCACAGTGGAGGAAAAATAGTTTGTTATAGTTGTGAGCTTTCAAGGAAATGCCAGACAATTCACGTATTGAAGGCGGAAAAAATATTGTGGACGCCTCCCGCTCAAAAAGCAGTTTCATGTCGTTAGCCACCATAGTACCGACAGACAAGAGATGAATTGGTATGTCCGGAGCGTGGAGACAGTCCAGGAGTCGGAATACCACACTTTTCCCTTCAACGTGCGCGCAAAAACGAACCTCACCCCGAGCAAGTGTTACTAGAGTGCCACAATTCGCCGTGCCCACAGGAACCGCAGATGAAGTATCATAAGTCCAGAAAAGGTCATGGTCCTTGATAAGATGTGTAGTACAACCCGAATCGAGGATGGAATTGAATTTGAGACGAATATCCAACAACAGCGCCGTGTCGACAGAGCTGACAAAGGCTTGAAATGGAGGCAGTGGGGAATCAGGCGAAGAATCAGCATAAGCAGAGAAAACAATGTCATTTTCCTCCTCTACGACAGTAGGTAGGCTAGTAGGTGAATTATCCTCAATAACAAATGGTGGAGGAGAAGGAATAAGTTCTGTAATGGCATCGGGAACAGCGACATTGGCTTTAGGTCTAGTTGCAGAGTCTCTAGAATTATCGTTATTGAAGCGACGAACAGGAGGAGTGTCGGTGGAATTGCTGGTGGAATTGGAGATGGAAGAAGAAGCCGAAACCGAGTTCGTAGCTGGCTTGGAGAGCGTCTTAGAATTACGAAACTGTGTAGATGCCTGTCGATGACAAACTTCGATGTCAATGTCGAGAATGCGATCAGCAAGATCCTGGAAATCGAAGGTACCAAGCGGACCGGATTTCCAAGAGCGACTGACTTCGTCACGAAGGGGGGCAAAAGACTGGAGAGGCGGAATACCATCCATGAAACGTTGAATCTTATCATACTGAGAAAAATCCCAGTCCGTACGGGCAAGTTTGTTAACCGCAACTTGCCATTCTTGAACGTAACTCGGAATGGCCGTTGGAGAGCAGACAAGATTGAAAACTGAGTCCTTAATTTTCTGTGCCATCGCGGCACTGCCAGCACTGTAGTGACTCCGTAACCAAGCGAGAACATCGCGAGCCGTACGAGTAGGAAAATTGTAAGGGCCACTGCGTGCAGGAGGGAGACAACCCAGTATATCGCTCGACAGTTTCCCAGTCAAAATGTAAGAACACACATTGTCATTCTTCCAAAATGACTCATATGCATGTTCGTCATTGAGGGAATCATGAGGAGGATAAGGAGGAGGCATTACCACCTTGCAAGTGGCATCGTAAGGGGCATTCGGGGGAGGAATAGGACAGACATGCCCAATGAGGCCAAGATGGTCAATGAGCGACATAACTGGAGGTAACCAAGCACCCCAATCCGAAGAACCACTAAGACGGGGAATGGTAGACAATGGCGGAAGCTTTGCGTTGTCAGGAGAAGGTAAAGCAGGTCGAGGTGCAGGAGGAGGAACGGGATGTGGCTGATTATAGTAATAGTGATGAACAACACGATCGTTCGGCTGGGCTGCTGGGGCATGTAAAACAGGAGGAAAATGAGCAGGAACAGGGGAATGCATGGCATGATCAACAATAGGCTGTTGCGGAGGAAAAACAGGAACATGACCGTACTGAGGACCAGGAGGAACAAAAGGTGGTTGAGCAACATGATCAATCAGAACAGAAGGGGGACGAGAGAAACAAAAAGGAACTGGGGAAGGAGGAGTAAAATTCTCCCTAGGGAAAGGAGAACGCGGAAGATTCAGATTTGGATCAGGCGGGCGGCCCAGAGCTGGCGTGTGAGAAGAAGGCGCTACACGAGGAGGAATTGCAGTCGGAGGACGTCCAAAACCGGAAGGTTGACGAAGCGGAACAGAAAAAGGACGAGCCACAACGGTAGGAGGACGAGTGGGCTCTGGAGGAGGGTGAGGAGGATGGACTGGAGCCGGTGCATGCATAGGTGTAGGAGCATGAGTGCCAGAAGCCGGAGTAGGGGTGGGGATGGATGTATGCGGAGAATGAAAAGCGTTATTAGGGCGAAAACGATGATTGAGCTTGGGAATATGACTATATGCGTTGGAAACAAGCGTAGCATCAGAGGCCGAAGAAGATGGAAAGAAATGAGGAGGAGTGTCATGACAAGGAAAACAATTAAACCCTGGTCGAGCATGTGGTGCAACCCAAGGAACAGAAGTCGATGTAGACAAAGGAGCTGGAGGAGAGGAAGGAATGTTAGGATCAAAAGGATCCGTCATTGTAATGCTAGGCGTTGAAAAACCCGAAAACGAGGTGGACGAATGATATGAGTACCCCGGTGGAAAAACCCAGAAGTAAAGTTGGGATCCCCAGGAAAAGCAATCCAGAGGCCAGAGAGAGAGACGTTCCGTGGCTCAGTACTATGCTCGGCTATCCAAAAGGATGCCCATAACCTGCCGGCTTGATACAGTGAACCACTAGTGACAACGAATAAGGAACAATGCCTCAGTGTTGAACACAATGGTAGAACAGACTTGTTATAGCATACCTAGTGACAACGAATAAGGAACAACTAAATACGCGTAAGGAAACAATGCAATGTAGAAGTAGGGCAAAGGAACTTACTGCCTCAGTGTTGAACACGATGGTAGAACAGACTGAGGAAGTAAGTTCAATGATGCGAACTAGAATCAACGATGACTAAGCAATGCCCAATGAGGAAGGTGAATATAACCACTATGCCAACAGCTATTATAGATAGGACTACGTGAAATGGGTTTGGGGATGCAGTACATACTCGAGTCGGAGTTGATAACAGGAACGCCATCTTTATGTCGATTTGTACTGCGTCCCACCTCTCAGTCGCAGCGATGAAAAATGCAATATAATGTGCGTGGTCAGTGTGGTTTTCCCCAGTCCTCGGAATGAGTATAGCGTCGGATCAACTGATTCGCACTCCGAAATTGCAGC
>JABAJZ010013770.1:0-18807 GCA_018857265.1 Termitomyces sp. T32_za158 | reverse complement strand
AAAGATCTTTCATCTGCTTTGAAGATATATCAACTGAGTCAAACTTGTTACTGTTATGCAAAGAATGTGCAAATGATCTTGAGTTCTGAGCAAGCTGATATACAATTGTTGGAATGATAAATCGCTGAAGCTTTGTCTGACTGAACTGTCGAGAGCAAAAGAATGTGGCTTGAAGATTGCAAGAAAGATTCATAACCTCTTGATCAAAATGCTGGGCCACAGTATATGCAATTGTTGATTTTCCTGAGCCTGCTTGACCAGTTAACCAAAAGACATGAGGTGACTCTGGTGTTGCATCTTGTGCCCATTGATAAATTTTTTCAAGAATGGAAACACGAGTACCTGAAGTACAAGGTCCACGAGGAAACTTAGTTTCATCTTCCAAATCAGCATTATAAATTGCTTTTCGTGAATAAGGCCAGTCTCTGAGTTGATTTTTCTAGCAGTGATATCAATTTCTAATAGCCATTCATACTAATAAGTGACCTACTACAAGGCTTTCAAATATATCAGTTGTGTTTTTTTCAGTCCTAAGCATGATCTGAAGCTATAAAATGCAGTAGTAACATTGGTAACTAGCTTCATGAAACAAAATAAGAAACATACTTGAAAGTTTGCACTATTCTTATCAACATTCTTAAGAATCCTTTGAATTTCTGCTTTGATTTGTTCATTTTCCAATATGTCTCTCCATAATCCATTGTTCTTTAATTTATAAAGCTCAAAAAGATCTTCAACAAGAATCCTACATTTTATAAGAAAAGAAGTGAGACAAGTCAAGCTATTATGCACACCTTACAAAATCTTCTTTTATCTTTGTTGAGGCTGTATCTGCAGTATTATTACTGACCAAAGCTTCTCCTATAATTTCAACTTGTTTCTGAATTCCAGTCATCAATTCTTTGAGTGATTCATGATTATCTCCTATGGCCTACATTGACCTTCAGCCACAGAACTTGGAAAAAAGAAAAAAGAAATACATCTCCAAGCTGAATAAGCATGTTGACAGCAGTAACTGGCACTTTGAAAGGTGTACCATCAAGTAACCCCTCCACCTGCCCAAGAATCATTTTGAGGCCATGCCAAGCAATTTTGAGTCCTTCCTTAGCCTTTGATCCAAGGATATTGCCTATTTAATAAGTGAGTTCACTGTTTTTTTTATTATACTCAATATTGACCTGGTTCAATGCTGGAATTTCCTGCAACAGACATGACTTTAGACACCTTGGAGCTTTCCTGACCTAGAAAAGTCATTCAAACTTTGTGTGTTAATACAAACATTGTACTCACTGAATTCTGCCTGATTTTCTGTAGTTGATGCAATATTTGCACCCTCATTGATATTGGGAGGAGAAGCAGCTCCTTCCATTGGAGTGACCATAGCAGATGCAGAAGCTTGGAGACATGAGAATGTCAGAATGCCCAATTTTCAGAAGCTGATAATCAATGCATACTGATAGTAGGCATTCTGGGTGGTTCTTGACTGCTCACAGTTGGGACATCTGTGTTGACAGTTGCACTTGGTTCTGGCAAGGTGCTTTGTGGTGCAGGTGATGGAGTACGACTGCCGAGATTTCGGACAAAATCCTTCATTGGAACAAGAAGTTTATCTTTCAATGATTCCCTCTTTGAGCGTTGACCGTGCATAACCTGTTTCTGAGCTTTGTGCAACATAGTACTAAGATGATAGAGTGGTGAGTGTTGAGGTTAAAGAGCAAGCAACGTGTCGTTCTCCCAGAGTATCAGAGACCAGCTGATCATTTTCACAGCATGGGCAGAGGGCTTCAGTCAAAATGTCAATCAAATCACCGCCATCTTGTCAGAGGGTGAGAAGAGATGATCAAGAATAGTCCGATACTCCAAATTGGACTAAATCTTCCCATTGAGACTTCAATACCCATGACAATGTGGATGCGACGAGATAGTAGCAAGATGTAGCATACCGTATATTTGCTGACTCGGACATTATAATTCGAGCGTGCATGTAATGACCGCTAGCATTGCAATCGACAACCCTAATACAAACATTTTATCATCCAACCCATCCAGGCTCTCATGAGGAAAAGGTCCACGATTCTGTGTAGCTGCTCCTGTACCCCAAGTTGAACTCCTCTACGCGGTACGACGCCCAATCACCCGTACTCGCGTCATATATGAACAAAGCGTACAAGCACAACTTTATTATCTGGTTTGAGCAGATCCGACGTCACGGACTCGCGGAGCGCATGGAGGAGGCTCTGTGCGGCGAGAAAGTCCTTCAATGCGAGCTTCGCGGGCGCGCGCGGGTCGAACGTCGATGTGGCGTTGAACTTGTCTGTGTACGCCTCGACAAGGGCTGCGCGCTGGAATACGGAGGTGGTCCAGCAGGAGGCGACGAAGTTGACCGCGACAGTGGTTATTTCGAGGTGCTTCGAGAGGGCGGCAGGGTTGTCGTAAAGGACTTGAGCTGCGCGTTTGAGACGGGGAAGTGTTCCGTTAGGTAGAAGAGCGTTTTTGGGAATCTGATTGTTTGGCGTTTCATTCCGACGAGGGAATGTGAGCAAGAGTCAAATAACACAACAGAGGCCTTGCCATCGAATGCCCAGCGCAGCAAACAGCCTCGGGTCCTTCAAAAAGTAGCCTGCGATATTATTTCCTCCGCCAGTGGGGGCACACCATGCATATTTAAACTCCCATGATTAGGCCTTATCCCATACGCAAACGCAAACGCCGCAGGCTTCCTCACGTTTCGCATCGCTCCCGAAAGTCAACTCGACCAAGACATGTCCCGCAATCGCATGCGCTGCCGGATCTCGACGCCGACGCTGTGAGGTGTCCATCCCCGCGCGGGTTGAGCGAGTACGCGTAGTCGACGTACTCACAGTGTTGCACTGTATGTAACGCCGTCGTGTCTCGCGGACGAGTGAGGCGCTGAGAGCGGGAAGGCGCTGGATTGGAGGCGCTGGATAGCAGCTCGGAGTGTCCTAGCCCGTAGGCGTGTGAGCCTGCGCCTCTGGGGAGTCCTGAGGGACTTGGCAAGCAGACTCTGGCGCGAGGGAACGGGGAGCAAAGAAGGAAGGGGGCGTACTCGTCTTTGGGGAGAAGGCAGCGAGTATGACTAGTTGGGACGAGGCATGCAAGGGAGCCGGAAGTATGGGTCTGGCTTGCGAGACTAGGCAGGCGGATGTTCGAAGAGACATACGTTGCTTGCTTGGAGCCAATGAAGAGGGACTCTAAGAAGCAGTCTGTCCAGATATGGTCCATGTTCCCGTAGCCAGAGCGCTTGCAGAGCGGTCACGAGGTCTGCGATAGTCCAGGGTTGATGCAATAGTCAGTGCTATGGCTTCGAGAGTACAAGGGCTGCCTCGCGCGAAAAGACGGGCAAGTGGTGATGTAGTGGATCTGGCGCGGCAAAGCAGGGTCAGCGAATGGGGCCTTCTGTGCATCGAGGACGATTGCAGGCCATAGCTGAATTTTTCTGTATTTGACATAATTTACGGGTATTAAAACTGAATTAATTCTTACACTCGTCGTCTTGAGCTCATTTCTTGCAACGCACGATAGAGAGAGACGTCCATGGTACGCGACCAATGTAGCAAATATCCACAAATAACATCGGACTTTGCCAGTCATGTTCGCCGACAGTGATCCTTGGATTCTCAACTGCATCGTCATTGATGCAAATGTTACTATTCGAAATGCGATCTTCCAGGTCTCCACCTCGCCCAGTACCACAGCTTGTCGCCTGCTCTACAAAATCCAGAAAGAAAAGCTTGATGCTAGCCCAACTCTCTTCAACCCAAATCTCACCATTTGGCGACCAATCAGGGACATACCATATGATGCCACTAAACTCGAAGTGCGAAGAGCCTTGGCCAGCCTCTCGAGTTCAGAAATTGATAGTGATAGAGGAGACGAATGGAAGAGTGATGACGTAGAACAGCTTTTACCGACTAGGCCCCTTTCGGAGTCTTTTGGTGTAGGTCCCAAACCCAGGTGTTTGCACGTCATATTGCGAGGCCCGGTTGATGAAGGTGAGGATTTGCCTTTGCCGGACCCTATGGATGCTCACTTTCTGTTGGCCTTTTCCAGGCCACCCGAGGGGTAAACGCAAACGTGGTGATGAAGACGATGAGGGCGCGGCTATCAAACTTTTACAGCGTAAAATCTGCATGGCAGCGCCGTCGAGTCTGGCCGAGTACGGAAACTTCAAAAACATTGTAGGGCCAGATCAACCCATTGCCCTCAATCGGCCGTATGAGCACAATACGATTCCTCTCACCCTACACCACCCCGCTTTCGCGAGCTTTAAAGATAGATGTAAAAGAGCACCATCGCCGAGGGCTATGAAATGTCTTTTGTTTCTTGCGGAATGCGCATGTGAGTGGTACGAGAGTGAGGATGCGAGGCGATATGCCGTAATGCAAGTCCTTTGGGAACACCTGGATCTTCAGATCGCCGACACTGCATACATGCCGGACAGAAACGTTGCACTATCCATCATGCCGGGCCTTATTCGTGGATGTAAAAACGAAGCAGGAAGCGCGATGAACCAGGCGATTCTATACTACGCCCATTGGGTGGTCGAGGCATTCAAACGTCATCATCAATTCAACACCTGCTTTCCATGTATACTGATGGTCGACATGGGTAAGTTTGTGCGTTCTTTTCTGTCCGCGCTTGCTGACGGGATACATAGGGACGCAGATCTGGTTCTACGGCAGCATATGGGACGGACAACGCGTCAGAGTCGAGCCGCTCACGCGGGGGCTTGATCTAACGATAAATCACAGAGAAAAAAGGGAACGGAACGAGATGGCGGCTGCTTTGGATGCGTTGGTGGAAACGACTGCATATATTCGCGAACACTACAAGGTGATCCGGGCTACGGACTCTTGGAACGACCGTCGCCGGGGGTTCCCGTTCTTATCATCGTATATTGATATTGAGAATGGTAAAACAGTTGACTTGACGTATACCCGACAGCTTCAGGAAGACAAGCTGATCTTCTGCGCTACTGGTAGTGATCCTGACTCTGGAGCATCATCCGAATGTATCGTCAAGTTTACAAGCCAGCACTACTCATACGCTGCACATGAATATCTCGCCAAGCTCAAGTTGGCGCCGAGGGTGCGAGCGTGTATCCCCGTCTCTAGTGATTGGACTGCCATTGTGATGGATAAAATCGATTACCCGTCCTTCTTCCATCTGAAGCAAGAAGGGATGTCGGACGAGAAGAGGGAAAAGATACGAAACAAGGTTCAATCCATTGTACGCAAGCTGCACGAGGGGGGATTCGTGCACGGTGACGTGCGGGATATCAACGTTCTTGTAGACCCTTCGTCCCTTAAATGCGAGGATGTAGTGGTTTATCTGGTCGACTTTGACTGGGCTGGTGAGATTGGAAAAGCGAGGTATCCGGTAGATGTGAATAGGGAGACAGTGGAGCGGCCTGGGGGTGTACGAGGTGGAGAGCTTGTTTGCGTGGAACATGATCTTGAGATGGTGGAGTATTTGGAGAATGGGGTTGGAACGTTTGTGTTCTGAGCTTGTCCAACTATATATAACAACACTATCAATGGGTATAGAGGTCTGCAAATACAAATTATGGTCTTTTGGTTGGACTGGGATGCTGCAAATTGCTGATCCATCACGCGGTGGAAGGCATGTTCAGCATGTAAGTATGATTGACTGAGCTTATACTGCCGGCAAGCAAGGGTAGGGTACGGGTGTAGTTACTCTACGCCGGGTGCTGGTAAAGTGATCCACGGATGTCGTGGTTTGTTATACCTTTCCTCGCAGAGGTGTTTGTGGCAAGTGAGGGCGCGGTCACGTCGTAGTTTGCACCTGGATGGTTTGGGGTTAGTGCCGGTGGTCCTCGGTGGTCTGTGCTCTCCGAACGCGATTTGCATTTACGTGTTGCGTATGCCTGATGTTCCCTGGTTCGGCGCGCATGTGCGCCGTCACGCGTCAGTCTGATCTTCTCTCCCTCTCTCTTCCTCTCCTCTTTCGCTCCTCTCCCATATAACCTCCTCATCCCTGGTCTTTTTCTGTGTCAGTCATGTTCTCGGCAATCTCTTCCCGTCTTGTGGATGCCGGGAATTTCTCGAGGTATTTTTGCTAGCGCTTCGAGGCCCTACATACGTAGTCCCCGTCCCTTCGTCGTCCCCGTCCCCAGGTTTTCGTCGACTTCACGTAGTACTCTTGCGTCTCTGCTCGGGCATCCTGTGATCACATGTGAGAATCTCTCATTTGGTACCGCTCTCCGTATGGGTACGCAGTTCGTCAGGTACAGACTTGGCACGTGGTCGAGTCCCTGCCGTCCATCACCGTACACGTGACTCATGTAATTTAAATTTCACCTTGTGCTTGGATGGCTGGCTCTCTGCATGGAAACCTCGCCGGATGCACTCACGCGGGACTCTGCTGTTCTTCGCGCAGTCCAGGACATTTCGTTTGGCAGCGTGCGTCGCCTGTGCAAGCCGTGCTTCTGGCTGAATTGTCTCTTAGATCGCGGGCATGGTCTCCAAGGTCTTTGAGCATCCATTTGACCTCACAAAGGTCCGCCTCCAGTCCCAGGTCCTCGACGCCTCTGCGCGCTTTTCTGGCCCTCTAGACTGCCTCACACAGACCTGGCGCCACGAGGGCGTGCGCGGGCTCTACCGCGGTCTCCCTGCACCCATTGTCGGTGCAATGGCAGAGAACGCGTCCTTGTTTCTTGTCTATGGCGAGCTACAGAACGTCATACGCACTCTCTCTGCACGCCCGCTCTCTGTAGACCCTACGCTGCCACAGCTTGCGCTCGCGGCCGCGGGCGCAGGCATGGCCACCAGCTTCCTCCTGTGCGTCTCTCTGCTCTTTTTTGCTGCGTCTTCGTAACATCTCCCGCAGCACGCCCATCGAGCTCGTCAAATGCAAAATGCAGGTCCAGATGCTCGTTGCGCGTCCTGCAGGCGCAGGTGCAGCCGCACTCCCAGGGCCCCTAGCCGTCCTCGCAGGCGTCGTGCGCGACTCGGGCGTCCGCGGCCTTTGGCTCGGCCACACCGGCACACTCATCCGCGAGACGGGCGGCACCGCCGCGTGGTTCACAACAAAAGAGTTCGTCGCCCGTCTCCTCCTCGCCCGCCGGCCTGCAGAGCAGCGCCGCCGCCCTCTCGAGCCATGGGAGAGCGCGTTCTCCGGCGCCTGTGCCGGCGCAATGTTTAATCTTGCGTTGTTCCCTGCTGATACCGTCAAGAGCGCCATGCAGACCCAGCAGGAGCTCCGTCCGACTTCCGCCAAGGATATGCTCCTCCCGAACGCGAATCCGTCCTTCTGGGGCACTGCCAAGGAGATGTATGCCAAGCAGGGCGTCCGTGGCTTGTATGCCGGTTGTGGCATCACCGTTGCACGCTCTATACCGAGCAGTGCCATTATTTTTGTGATTTATGATTCGTTGTGTAGGTATTTTGCGTAATGTAGGTACTTGTAATTAGCGGCGGGAATTTTAGATCCGATGCCACACGCGACGCCGAGGATGATCATCACGGTCGGAGCAACCGCGCAACGGGTACACGGAGCACATAGGTACACCCGGGTGTGATCCACTCCGCCTACAAGTGGCAGGACGTGAGGCTTTTGTCCAACGCGTACGCACGCGCCACGTTACCCATCATATCTTGCATCATAACAGAGACCACTGCCGCTGCGCCCGAACCCTGTGACGCTGGATCAGAGCGGACTCTTGTGGGCCCTAGGAACCGTGACGAGCCCATCGATTATGGGGATGCCGACACGGAAGGCAATGGTGAGGGATGTGACGCCACAAGCAATCGCACAAATTCCGTCCCTGTCTCCGATATTGCACACAGCTCGTGAGGCATCGGATTCTTTGTCGCTAGACATATGGCGCCCACTACTGACCACACTCAGATCACCCAAAAATAAATAGCCCCGCATACTGCATATCCGAGCTGTGCGGCTACGCATGATGCATTATGCACCAAATGGTCATCTCCAGTGAGCCCCGTCGTGAGTCCATAATCCTATGCAATATTAGTTCGATACGTCGCGAGGGTATGTACTCAAACTGTGACTGTATTCTTGTCGGATATGACGAGAATCAGTTGGAGAGTTCGGTCACATGGCTTACACCTTTATAACCTGTCTCCATCGGAGTTTCCCCCACATCTAATCCACAGACTCCACTGCCCCTACTGACCCCACCCATAGAACCACCAACCATCCCTCCATTGCTTGCTCCATACTAGTAAATCTTGATAGTACAAAACATATGTATATAGCGGAAGATGAGCATTATATTACACAGCTCAAACGACTGGTGCGATTCCTGCATGCAGGTAGTCCCGTCAGCACATTAAACAGAACTCTAATCCCAATTAATGACAAAGTTACATGGAGTACAGCGAGTAACAACAGTAAGCCATGCATGGCAATATTGTCAACAAGTGAAGTCACATGCAAAATCAGCTGGAACGAGTCTTCAGATATTCGTCTAATGTGATAATTCCCAGGGGAGGCTCGACAACTGCATCTGGATGATATTTCTTCCAGTGGGAATGAACAAATTTCCACTTTTTGACAGCCTCATCCCACATATCTTCGTCGCTCGCGAACCTACACAATGATTGGCTCCCTCGCTCGAAGAGATCGGCTGCTGAGGTTAAACTCTTGCAACTATAGGATCTTCTGTAATATTCAACTGCGGCTGTTGAAGAGATAAAATCAGCTTTAACATCTGCCTCTTCATTACAGACATACCGGGAAGACACCACTCGATAGACTTGATAAACATCCACAGCTCATAACACCTTACACTATCACGACCTATATGACGCAAAATCTCTCCTTCCTTTGCGGGTAATGTGTCCCGTGACAGTTCTCCAAGGTCATCCAATGCCAAGCAACAATGAGACTCTGCGCCTGTAAAGTCTACAAGGAAGGGCTTTCCTTCGAAATCTAAGATGTGAGAAGCATTCAATTCATCATGCTCGAGTCCTAGAGAATGCAAGCGAAAGACCATATCCATGGTGTCGTTTCTGCATAAAATGGTCTCTTAAAACACTCCATTGCATATTTGTGTCACTTACCTGAATTGCTTGATACCATATTCATCACTACAATAGTCCTCCAGCTGTGATAGGTCGGAGACCGCAGGTTCCCCACAATATTGAAGAATGATACATGCACAAGTCAATTCATATATGTCGGAAGAGGTGTACATGTAAAGACCATAGAACTTTGGCACATGGACACCCCAGAGGGGCTTCAAGTAGTCGAGGTATATCTGTGACTCATGCTCCAGCCGAGGAAATGCAATTCCACCTTCATAGGTAAACTTGATAATGACGTCTTCCCCTGCAGATGTTTTTGCCCTAAATATATGGTGTTCATTCTCCGTCTCCTTGAGGTACATAGGTGATGTCTGTCAGCGTGACTTGGTAGTCACCCTTGAATGCGCCGATGTGAAGAAGTCGAATAACTTCGGCTGCGTCTGGAACTCTGAGAGCCATAGTTACAAGGGAAAGACTCGAACCCTGAGGAAATTAGAAAGGTGGACCCGAATTCGAAACCGAAGGTGATCCATGTACTTAGACTGAAAGATGTACTATCACGTGTACTCTCGATGACCCGGAAATGTGACCTAGATATGAAACGGCGGAGGTAATGGGCTTTCACTTAATGCATTCCTCCTGAGATTTCTCTGGAAATTATTTTCAGTAATGCTGTACATATTCCATTGATTCCACCGCTTAGATTCATGTGGCCAAAAAAAGCAGGAAAAATAACAATCACGAGGATAATCAAATCCCATGATTCGAGCTCATTTGATCTTCGAATTATTGAATAGATTAGATTTAGGTCGGATATCCCTCAAAAGATATATACAAGTATCAGCATATGATACCCATAGATCTACCATAGTTTGGGCGTATATTGTGCAGGGGAGTGGCAGAGGCAAGCTGCAAACGATGGCACAACGAATTTATGCGACAAAAGGTAAAACTCCGCTCGGCATCTCATCCAAGTTTGGCTTTCGGCGCATGAACGGCAATGTTTCGGAACCTGAACATTTGACAGGGTTACGGACCTGTCACGTTTCATTTCACGTTCAAAATGCACCTCCCATTCGGATGTCTGTGGCATCTCTACATGAGGGAGGAAAAATATGAAACTCAAAACATCAACACTTTAGATACCAGAGATGTATCCTTCGAAATATCTAAGGAATCCGTACAAGAACTATGGAAGCCGAAGTCATTGGAAATCTCATTCCATATCTAGGTCATTGATATGATGTATGGAGTACACGGACGCGGAGCACATATATACACCGGAACTGATCGACTCCGCCCACAAACAATCGGAGTTGGCGCCGGACCTTTTGTCAAGCGCGATACAAGTGTCTTTTGTAGATTTTTTTATTCATGCCCACACAAAACGCAAAACGCGAGGCTTTTGTCGAACCCCTACGCGTACGCCTGTATTGCGACGGACGCGCCACATTGTTCGTCCTCGGTCGATATCATTTCATGGGGCGCTCTGAAATCCTACCTACCATGGACAATTGGTGCCAGCATAGCACAGCAGGATCTTTTGTCAGTTCTCAATCAATAGTTTTCATGAATGAACCGCTGCAGCTACAGCCTTGTTTTGTCGTCGTCGTCGCGGTATTGTGTACCTCATGCATTTAAACGGTCAGTTGGCATCGCGGTCTGCAGGGCCTTGTGTAGCTTGCATCCATAGCCAATGGGTTCCAACGCTATCTACGGGGTCCTCCTCTTTGCCTTTTCCCTCTCCTTATCCAGCCTTGTTTCCGGGGCCGCTACAGCTCGGGCATTCACGCCGTCTTTCGATTTTGGCACCACAAAGGTGCGGGGCGTCAACCTCGGCGGGTGGCTCGTTCTGGAGGTGCGTCCTTCGCGTCGTTGTCTGTGATATGTTTGTTATTCTTACTCCCGCGTTCGCTCCCCAGCCGTGGATCACACCGAGCTTGTTCGAGGGCCTGAGTTCCAACATCATCGATGAGCTTACCTTTTGCACGTACCAGGATAGCTTGGCGGCTATGGATACGCTCAACAAGCACTGGGACACGTGGATCACAGAGGCGGATTTCGAGCAGATCTCAAATGCGGGGTACGTGTGTTCTCTGATTTCATGTCATGCTAGGATTAGCCGAGGCTGAGGAGGGTACAAGGCTCAATCATGTGCGGATTCCGGTTGGGTATTGGGCGTTTGAGAAGCTGGAACAGGAGCAGTATATCCAAGGGCAGTTTCTTTACCTTAACAAGTCGATTGGGTGGGCGGAGAAGCATAATCTGAAAGTGATCATCGATTTGCATGGTGAGTCGTGCATGTGGTCGTTCGTTTTTCTTTGCTAATATTGGCGTTTAGGTGCTCCCGGGAGCCAAAACGGGTACGTGGCCTCTTCTTTGGCTTGAGTGGGAATCAGCTGTCCGATAATAATATTCGTCTGCATGCGCCAGTTATGACCACTCTGGACATAATACTTCGGACCCGTAAGTGCTAGCAACGTTTTTATACGATGTTCACTTGGGATTGACGTATGTATGTAGAACTTGGGATATCGGTCCAGGGAATATAGATGTCACACGTGCGGTGATCAATCAGCTCGTGTCGATGTATCACAACAACCCGGTTGTCTCAGCGATCTCCACTTTGAATGAGTGTGTTTTCCGATCCTACTCTGTGACGGACTGGTACTGATGACGCGCCAGACCTAAGCCAGATAAAGCGCGAAATTCCACATATATGTTGGATAAGTTGAAGACGGTGCGTTGTTGTTTAGTTCAACACAGCTGATTTGTTGTTGAGTGGTGATATAGTTCTATTATGATAGTTATGGGAATATACGGTTAGTGGGACCACAGTCACAGGGGAATTTCGTATGCTTACTGGGGTGTGTCTAGCTATCCGGACCAGTGGACGCAAAGTAACACCGCCGTCATATTGTCTGATGCCTTCCAGGGCCTTGCATACTGGAGAGACCAAGGATTTATGGCTTCACCGTCAAGCTACCAGGGTGTTATCATGGATACGCACAAGTACCAGATGTTCACGGATCAAGTAAGTGCACTTGCGCAAACGATGTCGATATCGCTGATTGATTGTCGTGGGTAGGACGTTGCGAAGACCGACCAAGACCACATCAAGGCCGCGTGCCAGTCAAGCGTGGAGCTCACGCAAACCACGCTATGGACGATTGTGGGCGAGTGGAGCGCGGCAGCATCGGACTGCGCACCGCACCTCAACGGACGCTCCACGGGCGCGCGCTACGACGGGACCTTCCGCGGTAGCTCCGCGAGCGCGCGGAGCTGCCAGGGGCTCACGGGGGACGCTGCGGATTTCAGCGACGCGTACAAGAGGTTCTTGTTCGAGTACTGGGAGGCGCAGGCGAGCACGTATGAGCACGCGACGCTAGGGTGGATCGCGTGGACGTGGAAGACGGAAAGGGCAGATGAGTGGTCATATCAGGCGGGCTTGAAGAATGGGTGGATTAAGCGGATTCAGAACAAGACGGCGACGACGTATGAGGATGCGAAGGTGTTTCCGGATCCGGCAGTCTGTGGGAAGCTGTTGGCGTCGGCTCCAGGACGGTTTGAGTCGCGTTCGTATGTTGGTCTTATGCTGGGAGTCCTGAGTGTGATGTACGTGCAGGGTTTACTGTGGTAGGACAAGGCCAGAGATACGCTAGTCGGGTCATTTTTTCCGTTTTTCATTTCCTTATGTTGATCTTTTTGATCCATGTCCGTCTTTTTGATCCATGTCCATCTTTTTGATCTATGTCCATCTTTTTGATCTATGTCCATCTTTTTTATCCATGTCCGTACTGGTTGTACGCGTATGTCTGATATCGATATGTATTCATTCTATGGACTTTTGTTTGATAGCGGCAGCTTTGCCTAAGGACGAGTGTTAAACCGCCAGCGAAGCATGGGAAAGGACATGATCGAGGGACAAGACCAAGACATCTAGAAATTTACACCAAGCGCATGCATGTATTTCCGGATATGCAGATTGTTGGCAAATTCCATGGGATAACCTCTCGTCAAGTAATCGTTGATGCTTTCTGCTTATAGAGCAATTGCTTTCTCGAACAGTCAGTCATTGGAGATCGCAAAGAGCCAATGAACCTTACTTTGTCGTCTTGTCGGACGCTTCAATGAGTGCACGCGACAAGACTCTTCAACTCTTGTTGGACACTGGCACCCACCACAGTCTGCCAGGTATGCGAGCCTTGTCCATACGGTTGAACGTCTACGCGGAGATTGCTAAAAAGAACAAAAGTACTATCGGCACCTTGTTCAACTGTTGTCAGCTACATCATGATGAATCGATTTGCCGTGCAGCGCCCACACTGGCTCAATTCCATAACATAACGGGTACATACCACCGCGGGGACGAACTTCATCCATGTTCGCGGTCTTAAGAGGACGAGGATATGTCGAGTGTGTGTTGGTCTAATGTATTCCGTACTCAGAGGAACATAGAAATATTCCCACGAGTGCACTCTTCTGCAAACTGTACATAGGAAACGGCCATTGTACCAATACCGAGGAAGAGGTTCAGTTGTCTTCGTCACCAACATTTGGAGAACCAAAGGAAATCCGCATGGACCACTGTAGATGCGTCGTATAAAAACTGACACTTCAAGCAGACTCTGATAATAGAGCTCTTAGAGAAACAGGATCAGGTCTCCAGCACTTGCGTTCTTGATTTGATCAGATTTCACAAATGTGGCAAACGTAACCGCCGTGCCATGTTCATGTTCATCGATCATCTGCCAACTCGGGCTGAATGGCAAGTGTTGATACCTCGGGCCTCAGACCTCGGACTCACGGAAGCTTTCCGTGTCCTCTTTCAAGCGCCTTGCACACTTGCAAGGCAAACACCACTATGCTTCTACACAAAGAAACAATTCCAGTATGGGACAATGCTCTTCATGTTTGTGATTTGTGACAATTCATCGACGCCCACAAAGAGACCTGCTTTTATTTTCTAACAACAACAGTCACAAAAAAGCCACTCGTTGCCTTGGAAGAGGAAAGAAAATACTACAAACGAATGCTAGTACAACAAAATTGTCTGGATAAATACAGAGAGAGAGAGAGGTGATGGAAACCAACACAGCTACTTCAGCGAACGACGCCAGTCTACAACACCATGAACCACAGCGAGAATTTTATCTACCGCGAGCACTATGATCCTGGGCAAGGGTTATATCCCGTGTTCAGGACGGATCCAGATGAGAGGTTTATAAACAATATCATCGATAATTTCCTCCAGGGACGCAATGCCCGGGAACTTCCTCCGACTTCGATTGTTTCGTATACAGGGACAACCCAGTACCAATTCGGTGGTAACCGAGGTACTGCTTCTTGTGGACTCTGTGCATCGAATTTTGCGCGTCAAGTATTCGAGAAGTATACATCTGGAATGAGAAATCGAGACTTATTCCGATGGTTGCTAACCAGGGATTGCCATATGGTATGTCTATTCATCAATTAATGCGACTAGCAATTAAAAACGGACTAGAAAATCACCGAGATTTCACGTCACTACAGGTCTAATATCCATTTAGAGGCTTCCAAAATAGTCGGTGCACCTTCCTACGAGCGCTTCCTGGATGGGGTTCGCATCTGCGCCGAGGATGCAGTCCCAGGTGTCCCCTACTTCAGCGAGGTCCTGGATCCTAAGCCTCCGCTTGATGGCTTACTACGAAGCCACCAAGCTTACCGGGAGGTCCTGGAGGCGATGGATAGAATTCGTGGCATATCAGCCTCCATTATCACTAGCCCCCCAGAAATCCTCGCAGCGATGAAAATTCCCATGGAAGGTGCATACAACGGCAGAATTTTCGTGATATTTGACTCTCACGGCAACAGCGAATTTTATTCAAGCGGTTCTGGAATTATTATCTGCCCCACAATTGAGGACGCCGCAAAGGTCCTGATGAGAAAGTATCATAGAGATGTCTCACTTGGGTCGGAAATATGTGCATCCTTCGTTGTGCCCAAGTTACCTTCCATTAGCGCCAGAAGCAGAGATGAGGTCTCACTAGCAGCAAGTATACGGATCTTGGATCTTGAAAACCAAGTATCCGAACTAAATGCTGCGATGCGGAAAAAGAATCCGGAGCATGATTCAGAACTGGAAATTGCGCGGGAGACAGTTGAGAGGTGCAAAAATGAAAATGCCACATTACTCTTGAGCCTCGTCGAGGGACGTGACGAGATTGACGATCTGAAAAATCAACTAGGGAATGTGGCAAGCCAAATCGTACTGGAACAACAGGCCGCGGAGGAAATACGCACTGCTGCACGCCATGACGTTCTTACATTGCAGAACAGACTCGAGAAGAAGGATCAATTCATCTCAGCGTTGCAGTCGGAAGTTCAGGTCCTTAATCGTTTAAGCCATAGACACAGAAAAGCATACGACACATGGGAGGAAGAAATGGCCGCATCACGGCACAGTCTGAGGGGCGAATCCATCATGGACATGCAGCGAGAACCTCATGACCTTAGGCACAATGAGAATTGGACAGCTCGGTATGTTTGTTCTGTCATCTTCTTTATCGATCCTGTTTTTTCTGATATAAAACCACAGGATGGCAAACCAAGCGTATGAGGGGAATAAACCCAGAACACCTCCGACTTATGCAGGCAGGCCTGGGTACACGAGGCACCACACACGCCGCCCAACAGCTACTGCAAGCAATTTCTCTCAGAGAGGCGTTCGCGAATCTGTTGAATGGGAACCCGGATGGGTGCATGACATGTATGAACCGGCAACTTCCTCGCGGAGGCATGATCTTGGTAACAACCACCCGTACAGACACCGTTAGGGTCAGGCTTTACAACAACATTTCGAATGTACATGGTAGCACAAATCTTAGTTCGATTTTTCCGGCGTTCAACGGCAATTTAGGATTACACAGGTGTTTGTAGTCCGACTTTTAATCACAATTTTTACAGCGAGTCTCGAGGCCGTGTACTTGTAAAAATGTCTCAGAAAAAAGCAGCTGCAAGTACATAGTCCCAGTGAAAAACACGGAGTCCCAGCGAAAAATAAGGCAGCGCTGATTTGGCGCTGATCAAGCCCGGATCTGCCAAGGATCTGCCAAATTTATGTAATATATTTCCTGACGTCAGACGCGCAAGTTTGTAAGTTATTAACTGAGACATTCTGAAACTGCCGATTCCTCAGCTTGTCGATGCGGGCGTGTTGGCCCCAGCATTGATTTCGATTTTATGAATCGCATTTTCCCCGCTGTAACCAAAAGCTCCGATTTACCCAAAATTGCGCGAAACAAAGAAATCCAGGTTTTTAACGACGAAAGCGTGGCCATGGTCCAGACAATCACGGCACGCGAAGCTCCTGGCAAATTGTCCGTGTCCCTCAATAACCGCAACCGCTGTCAGATAGCTGTCCCATACGCTACCTCCAGTACCGCTGCTCCATGCTTAGTTGTTCCTCATGATAATACTCAACCTCCCCATGCACGTAATACACAAATCGAGCATCCATCATCATCAAAATTGACGCCCACCAGTGCTGGTCCTCCTCTTCCTGACCGTTCTTCTTATTCTCGTGCATGTCGGGCTCATCATCCTTATACACGTAACACCCAGATCATCAAAACTGCTTCTCAACTTACTACAACCGAAATTGTTCAATCTCGTCTTTCGGCTACGCAACACCTGAACAAAATACCTCCTTGTACGCCATTGGTCCAAGATGAAGGAGAATATCAACCTTCACCTTTTCGTCCACGGGTACCCGCCGAAAATCGTTTACTCCTGTGGACAACTCCCCATTCTACCGCTCCTCATAACGAGCTCGAAAATATTTCTACCTCCCTTCAGACTAAAATCTTCGTAAACTTACTTGACTCTGTGTCTCAGTCGACTCTTGAATCTTATGGGGCTGGGTTGTTGAGATTTACCCGATTCTGCGATCACAACAATATTTCAGAGTCCTTACGCATGCCAGCCTCTGCCATACTCCTTTCTGCGTTCATGGCAGATGTCTCAGGTACCGTATCTGGAGAGTGTATTCGTAATTGGATGAAAGGCTTGGCTTTGTGGCATTCTTTAAACCGCGCCGATTGGTTTGGGAATGATCCATGGTGCAAGTACATCCAAAAATCAGCCAACAAAGCAGGCAATTCTCTCGAGCGCGTTCCACGCAATCCAATCACCCGAGACCACTTACATGCCCTCCCAAGCCACTACAATTCAAAAGGTGCTTGTGGCATCTAAGAACTCCTGATTTCTACCCGCCCAAGAATTTTTCCAGTTTACAACGTAACTCGTAATTGTAACATATCCCGTTCAGTGATAAATAACCGTAGTGCGATCTCTTTTTACATCCCATTGACAAAAGCCACTTGGTACAGGAGCGCTGACTGCGTATTGATTGCGACAAACGACTATGTACCTTTGTTCCGTTGCCGCACTCGAGCGATACCTATACATCAACAATGTGCCCCTCGATTCGCCTCTTTTCTCTTACAATGATAATTCCTTCCATCACATACTTTATGAAGACATGTACAGCTGTTTTTGAACATCACAATCTCGGCGCAAATTATGGCCCCAGTCTCCGCATTGCGGTGGCTCGGTCGAATTATTGTCTAATGGCGTAGCCCTAGAGATCGTCAAACTGGGTGGCTAGGACCTCACTCTGTTTCCTTCTCTACGTCTTGACTTTGCTAAAGAAATTAACATTTCTCTCGACATCGATGAATCTATCTAATGTGACTAAAAATCATAAATTTTCCCTCCCTTCTAAACTCAGGTCCCTTGATGTACCGAGTTGGTATCGTGCTTACAGTTCCCACTTGCTGTTGGGTTGGGTTAATTCCATTTCGGCCATCGCACGCACGTTCTCTATCCACAACACCATAATGCTGATACATATGTAGTTCTTTCTACTTATTTAGTAAGATGGATCATCTTCGATTCGAGATAAGATTAGATCACCTTCCCCAGAAACCACCATCCATGGCAAAGATACAGACGACGATCACACCTCATAACCAGCAGCCATACGTTCAGAGAACGTACCCAACACACGATGAGCTCGATGGGATCATCAGTAATGCCGTCGAGGCGCAGAATAAATGGGCACTGGTACCGCTTGCTGAGAGGATCACCGTCGGACGCAAGTTCATCGTACGCGTGCTGGTTTTGTTTCTTTCTCTGTTGTGACAATGAACCACGTAGGAAGAGTTCAAAGCCATGAAGGATGAGATTCCGTTGGATCTCACGCTCCAGATGGGCAGGTGTGTACTCTCATGCTATCCTCTGATCCTGTTAATCGTTTGCTTTCAGACCCGTATCACAGGGCGCAGGCGAAATTCGTGGCTTCGTCGAGCGCGCAGAGTACATGCTTTCTATTGCGGAGAGTCAGCTTGCGGATGTACAACTCACGGATACAGATAAACCTGGATTCAGGAGGTTCATCAAGCGCGTGCCGCTTGGTGTGGTGTTCGTCATCGCTCCGTGGAAGTACGTGTCTCTTCCTTATCCGATGATATTTCTTCAATCACATCTGCCCAGCTTCCCGTATCTAACATCGATCAACTCCGTCCTCCCTGCTATCATCGCAGGCAACTCCGTACTCCTCAAGCCGTCACCACAAACTCCCGTCACAGCTGAACGTATCGTGAATGCGCTAATCAAGGCGGGGCTACCAAAGGATGTGGTGCAGGTAACGCATTTGTCGCTGGAGCTTGCCGAGTACGTCATGCGGAGTCCTGGGGTAGAGTTTGTCAGTTTCACGGGAAGCGTAAAGGGTGGA
>JABAJZ010013769.1:0-18867 GCA_018857265.1 Termitomyces sp. T32_za158 | reverse complement strand
AAAAGATGGCTGCACACTTGTTAAAACAACAATTTTTCTTGTGCAATCATGGTGTACATGCATTTCTGCAACAACCAATTTGGGCAAAGACTAATGTTATCATCACATGGATATATTGCTCTAAGCATTGGATACCACATTTGAGGGAACTGTAGGCAACATGTAATGTATACTCAACTGAGTTTTTGAAATATAGTTTGTAATATAATGAAGAACTGCTTTGGCAGCAGAAGCAGAACCAATAAGTTTTATATCTACATTATTATGCATAAGTTTGCAACATCATGTTGTAAAAATAATCATTAACAAGCCTGTCCAAATACTGCTTGAGCTTTCCCATAAAAGGGTCAAACAAAGTGATGGGTTGCATGTAGCATTATGTCTGTGAATCTGACAAGTTTTTGCAACATTGTGAAGATCCATAGCACAATTTGATGGTTTGATTGATACCCAACTTTCCATTGAGATCACAGACACAAGGTGGATAAACATGAGAAGAAACATTAGGTTTTGCTTTGGAAGTTGTGGAAATACAAGTTGAAATTGTGTTATCCAGGTATTCAATTAATGATTGCTGGAATCCACACCTTCATGTACACACTGCTTAATTTTGTTGGGATTTTCAAAGCACCTTTTAACCAGATTGATAAATGACCACAACTATAATATTTAACAAGTATTCTGAGAATACTACCTTTGTGCTCAACTCCTTAAGGTCAAATTGCAGCAAACAGTCAAGAAAGGCATGCATATATATGCAGAAAAACTTAGTTGACATAACAGAATCATATGCCACAAGCAAACTCTGCTCATGAAATGTAGGTATATCTTTCAGAAGCAACTTTGATTGTAATGAAAAAACTCAGCAAGCCCAGATGCATCATAAGAGTTTTTTTTTTATTACACATACAATATCAAGCAGTGCTGAAACCAGGGATGTAAGATGTTATAAGATTTATTTGTTTCATTACTTTCAACACCTATTGCTCTTCTTCATTACACACTGTAACTTTTTTGACATGCAACACGACATGACTATAAGGTGTTTTATTGCTGCTGCACACAGAGCATTCCAATGACATTGATAACAAGTGCAATCTGGAAAGAGATATCCACAGCATCATTCTCCACCTCACATGATATAATGGATACATTATTGTAGCATGGTTGTAACATGTCCCACTCAGCATCAAGCTTAAGCAGCTCAATATGATATGGTTGAAAGTTCTGTGTCTCAATATTAGGAGGATTTCTTGCTTCTTCAATGAGGTTAGCAACTTGGTCAAGAGGCATTTTTCCATGTGAGACTGCAGAGAATTGCACTTATCCCTTTGTATATAAACATATGCTCTACCTCCCCAAACTAGGTGAGAAAAACATCTGATTTATGCTTGTGCGTGGAGTAATTGACTGTGATGCTGTTGAGATTGGATTCAAAATGTGAATCCGAGCATATAGGCAGTTTGCCCAGAATGAGGCTGGTAAATCTGATTCATTGAGCATAGCAATGATGTCTTCTGAGAGAGTTCTGTTAGCTCTCTCAGCAACACCATTCTGCTGAGGTTTATTTCAAGTTGTATACCTCCTTACAATTCCACAAGCTGATGCAATGAACTCCTTTGACATGTACTCTCCACCCTTGTCATGTTGTAGAGCCTTGATTTTGGCATTTAGAGTGTTCAGCATGAGCTTTGAATGTCTTAAAAGGCATTATTGAATGCATCACTTTTCTTCTTCATAGCCATGGCAGCTTTGAAGCTAGTGCAATCATCAATGAATGTAATCCAATAGTGATAGCCTTCAATTGCAGCAACTGGAAGAGGACCATGCACATCAGTATGTATTAATTCCAATGGCTTTGATGCACTGCTACTAGAAGGAAAAGGATTGGAATGCATTTTGCCAGCCAAACAAGGTTCACAGATGGCATCAGGCTTTGTAGCAGAATTCAAGTTCAAACCAACTACCAGCTTGTTATTGATCATCTTTTTGGCATCTGCATAATTATGATGTGCAAATCTTCGATGCCAAAGGTTTAAATCAAGTGGTAATATGCTGGTAAGATGAGCAAAACAAGTGCTGTACAACCACCCAAATGAGCAGAGTTGTTGAATTTAATTGTAGCACTAAATAACTCTTTTCCCAGAAATGCATGGCCTTTTTGTCGATGTGAATGTTATAGCCTTTGTTTCTAGTAAAATATATACAGGATAAGAGATTATTTCGAAGTTGTGGAACATGCAAGACTCTGTAGAACTCTAAGGATTGACCCTCCTTCCCATTTACAACTGGATGGAATATAACTGTTCCAATTCCAGCTGAATAAAGTCAGCTAACCTGATTGGAGTGTGATAGGGCTTGTAATTGTGGACCCAATTTTGATGTTGAGTCATGTGGCAAATGGCTCCTGAGTCTACAATCCAATCAAAGTCAGCTTCAGGCTGAATGGCAAGCAATGGATTTGAACAATCCAATAAATGAGTACTTGCATTTCCAGCAAATTCTGCATCATCTTTCTTCAACTTGTCATCATTGGAGGCTGTATATCCTGAGTATGACCTTGCAAACTGCAAAAATTATAAGAAGCTTTGGCCAATGCACCATTGATACCCATTGCAGCTGCAGCAGATTCAAGCATGATGATGATGTTGTGCTTCCTCTGCAACAAAGGCCTGGTGAATTTTGGCCTTGTTCAAGTCATCTTTGAGAAGGAGAGTGGAATGATGTTGTGCTTCCTCTGCAACAAAGGCCTGGTGAATTTTGGCCTTGTTCAAGTCATCTTTGAGAAGGAATGCTGAAGAATTTTCAGGAAGTGCCCTAATTAATGTCATAGATGACAGTTCATTGTCTAGCTTGGCAATGTCAAAGTCTTTAGAGTGCAAATCCTGGATTTTCTTCGTTGCAGTTTCAACTCTGTTGATAAGAGCCTGCAATTTAGTTTTAGCACTTTTGATCAAGTTCTATGTTATCATCCTGGATTTTTTTTGGGTCTTTAACAGTGCTCATGAGTTTCACATGTCTTTGCCACATTGGACTGCTTGTCCAAATGAAATCTGGACTTTTAATGGCCATGATTATTGTTGCTGTTGGACACATCATTGTGGATCATATCATCATTTTCATTTTCACTATTATTATGGTCATCATTTTTTTTCTTTGTAATTTTTCATCTTTACTGTTAAATCTATATTGTTAATCATGTTTTTTTCATTGTTGATTTTCTGACAATGCTTTCTTTGTTGCATGAAGGATGAGAGAGGCAATTTCATTGATTTTATAGCTACCACAGCTTTAGAAGATGGCAGAAGGTGGGAGGAGGGGACTTTTTAGGCTTATTCAGCACCAACACTCACAAATGCTGTCAATAAAAGCTTAAAAATCCTCTGTTCGAGTTGACAGAGGCTTGAAAAGAGCTTTTCACCACCTTCCAAGGCATTTAGCATTGAGAGCTGCTAAGTCACAAAGGATGTCGGGGCTTTTTCTGTGCCAGTGCTTGCAAATACCCTCAAACAAAGACCAAGAGATTCAACCAGTTGTGTACAATAATATGCAGAGCAGGAGCAGACATAGATTTTGCCCTGTGAAAGAATGCAGATAGTGGAATACTTTGCACAAGTGTTTTGAGATTGGTATTATAAAAATGGCTTATTATATGAGATCATTACAACACATTGATGAAATTCACACCTTTCTAATTGAAATCAGCCTTCTTGTTAGAGGTGATATTGCTGCAGTCACATTGCCTGCAAACACATTATTGAGTGAAGACTTGCCACATCAAATACTTAGGGCCTGTTTGGTAATTGTCACAACCCGTCTCTGGAGCACACCTTTGTCAAGTATATAAGTCCTAACTAGCCAACATGTACCTTAGTATTGATATTGTGTAATTGCCTACCTGTTTTCCTGAATTGTCTGCCCATATTTGAATGTTTGTATCCTTGAATTATTATTATTCCTTAAATTGTCTTGTCTACTCTTGAATCTGTTTCGTCAAACTCTCCTGCTTCTTTGAATTTCATTCCATTTTGTCTTGCCTTGTAAACCTTCGACTTATCTCATCTCAACTTATCCATTATTGCCCAGAACTCGTCTCATCTACATTTATCCATTTTGACCTCGACTCATTAAATCTTTTCTATCTCGCCCAGCACTTGTCTTCACCTCAGTTTTGCCTTGTTTCACCTTGTTTCCCCAGTTTCACCTTGAAAGAAGCCTTCGAGGTCAGCAAGACCTGACAGTAATGCAGCTTTGATGGAGATCTAAGCCTAGGTTACCAGCTTCAGTCTCTCTAAATATTGCAAAGGCTGGATCTCATGCCTTCCCTTATCTTATCACATGTAGTCACATATTGATTAGATTGATCACCTTTATTTCTTCATGAATTATAACACATTTGAACTCTGCATGGCCCTGTTTCATCCATTATGCAAAGAAAGATGTTGTGCACATGTGACCAGTGATCACTACACTTTGTAGAGGTTTTATCAGGGCCTTTTCCTACTCCCTCTTTCTGAAGAGCTGCAGCTACAACACTCCATACCTGCTTCTTCCATCTAGCTCCAGACTGATTCTCTAAATTCTTTTGTTCTTTGAGAACTCAGACTATGATTGCAGCATTGGCTTCAGTCTATACACAGTATGTCAATGTTACAGTACTCTTAAATCCTGGTTTTCTTTATCACTGCCTTTCTTCTTTTGAACAGCTATAAGAAAGTATTCAGTGAGCAACAAGCAAAATACAGAGATACAAAAGTCAATGAACATTGTTCACTGTTGAGGATGCTCAAAACTTGCTAAGTACTGTTTGGGTAAACAGTAATCTAGTGCCTCAATATGAAAAGTGTCAGGTGGTTTCTGTCACGACCTGTATACTCCAGACCTTTTTACATTACAAATCCCACACTCTGGACCTGCCAGCATCACACAGTGATATCCATCAATGGACCCTGTGATATAACTCTGGGCCCTGTGACATAATTCTGGACCCTGTGACATAACTCTGGACCTTTTGGCATCACTCCTTCCCTATTCTGGACTCTCTGATCTATTCTGGCTATCCTTGGATCTTTCCTGGGACCTCCACACTCCTTGCTCATTTCTTCCAACACACTCTACCCTTTGGCACTTGTCTTAGCTGTTACTTAGCCATCACGCATCACAGCCAATGCCTATTACATCAATGGACTAATTATAGCAACAGGCTAATTATATCATAAGGCTAATTACATTTCTGGAGTTGATTTGTCCAATATATACTTGTTCATCTGCTCTGTTGCCACTTATAGAGTCTCGGACCTTGTCATAGAGTCCTGGACCATATTGTAGGTACCTGAGACATATGCTGAAAGTATATAAGACTATAAGTAGCTCACATGTACCTTAGTCTTGATATTACTTAAAACCATTACTAATAAACCTTGAACCTACTTTGCCTCATCTTGTGAACCTTCGAATTGTTATAGCCTACCTTCTGAATCTGTCTCGTCAACTCTACTGCTTCAGTTTGAACCTCATCTTACTTTGTTTTATCTTGTCTCCATCGTCTCTTTCCAACATTGATTTTGTTTTCTTTTTTCATTTAATTCAGCACTTGTTCTCCACCTTAGTTTTTCCTTGTTTCCCTCAGTTCTCATGCTCCAGACCATTCCGGACCACTTTCCCCACACCCGGACCATCTTGGACTCAGCTTTTCCCCTATTCCTGTGACTTTAGCAATCGTCTTCAAAATTCATTAATTGTTACTTCATCACTCTACCCAAAGGCATCCTGCCTTATTCCAGGACTCATCTACTTATCCCGGACTGCTTTCCCATGCTCTGGACTATCCTGGACCACTTTTCCATGCCCTGGACCACTCCAGACTCTCCAAATTTGCATCAAACTTTGTCCTCTTGCACCAGGTTGAGTGTATCTAGCTACATCTCGTCCGCCATTGTAAGGCCCTACTTCGGAAGAAGCTCCTGAGGTCAGTGGAACCTGACAGTTGCTAAGTGTGTGAGAGTCCAAGGCAGAGTCTCAGTCACTCATAATAGGAGTAAGTTGTACTTGGTGATAAAAAGTATGAAGTTTGCCTAGTAACAATTTAAGCCATATGCTTGCTATACTTAGGTGCAAGGTGTGGTATGTAGATGTTGGTGATGAAAAATGCCATATAGTACTCTAGCAACATGCAGGTGGTAAGACAATCAATGACACAGTCAAGTCAAAGATTATGGCTTAGTGACTCTTAAGACTATAAAATGTGCTAGTAAATTGTGGACTGTAAATCAAGAAGATCCAATTTAATGATGTCTACAACAAAATATATACAGTATTTATATGTTGCCAGAAGGCCATTGCTAATCAATAAGATTGTTTTGCCTGTGACATTCCACTATTTTGATCATCATTCTACTCCAAGTTCATTCTATTGCATGCATTCTTCATGTGATTCCATTCTATCACATGCATTCTTCATGTGATTCCATTCTATCACATGCATTCTTCATGTGATTCCATTCTATCACATGCATTCTTCATGTGATTCCATTCTATCACATGCATTCTTCATGTGATTCCATTCTATCACATGCATTCTTCATGTGATTCCATTCTATCACATGCATTCTTCATGTGATTCCATTCTATCACATGCATTCTTCATGTGATTCCATTCTATCACATGCATTCTTCATGTGATTCCATTCTATCACATGCATTCTTCATGTGATTCCATTCTATCACATGCCTCCTTCATGTAATTATATTTTATCACATGTTTGCCACATGTGATTATTCTTTATTCACATGTCCATAGTTTCCTAATAATATATAAACTGTAGATAAATCATTTGAAGTCCCCAATCTTTCTGATTTTGGAATTCAAGTTAGTACTTTACTTTGCTCAAGATAAATCTTTCCAACTTTGGACTTCAGTTTTAGTGACAGTTTCTGTCTGGGAGAAATATCATCAAAAGTCAAAGACTCATCAATAATTGCTAAATGCAAAGTAATATTGCCAAGTGCAAAGTGACACCACTAAGGGTTTGATAGATTTTGTCAAATGGTGGCATCGCTAAAGTTGCCAATCTTTGATATGCCAAACTCCACTACTGATGGGCTTAGTAACTGCTGGCTAATCAAACGCTGATAGCAAATCATGCTATTTTGTACTCTTATGAGGTCCAGTAATTGTTTGTGTAATTGATCCTATGCATTGGATCATGTGTGCTAGCCTATAAGTTGTCCCTTGACTGGCGCATCATGCTCCATGCCACATATTATTGCCAAACTAGAATCAACAAAAATTGCTAAAACTGAGGTCTGTACACCTAGCTCAGCCATAGGCTCATCACTATTTTCATACAAGCTTGTTATCACCTCACTTTGCAAATGACAATGTCTTGTTTTTATTGAGAAAAATAGAGATGTTGGGAATAATAATTACTAATGAGGGTCAACTTAAACACTTTATTGATTGCATTTTGAATGAGGAGTATAGAGATCAAAGAAAACAATATTTGCTTTATTAGCAAAATTATAAGCTAGACCCTGATAAATAAAAGAGTGAGATGAAAATAGAGGATATTATAGCACTGAACAAATTGGAGTGAAGCAGAAAGAAAGCTAGAGAAGAGAATAAAAAAATTGAAGTGGAAGTGAGTGTAAGCAGAATGCTTATATAAGGCTTTGACTGACAAATTACATTGCAGCTACATTGTTCAAGGAGTATTTCTTCACAAAGTGTGCCCTCTTTGTTGACTTAGGGTATAGGTATGGTTATGCTGTGCAGCACCTTTCCAGGCCTCCACATCTGCCTTGATGCGCCACCCTCTGACAGAAGACTTTTTAGACTTATTCTCTTTGGATTTTCCTCTGCCAGGTAATTAGCTACTTTTCTACAAAGTATGTGTTTCAGGGCATCTGGTGGATCTAACTCAAAATCCCTTCCTCATTCATGATCAGCATAGCATTTAAGTATTTGGGTGTAATTACTACTCAATGGTTGAAGAAATTGCACTCTGCTTCAAAGGTTTTTTTGGGGTAGATGTCTAGTTTCAAAGTAAGGGCATTGGACTTCGCTCTAAATTGTCCTGGACAAGGTCTTTTTGAGGAGTTTGAAGATGCTTTGGCACTTGCTGTCACAGGCCCACAAAGTCTCCTTCCAGGTGAAGCAGTTGAGGAGTTTGTGATACCAAAATAGTTGTATATTAAAAGCCAGTTGAGGATAGCATCCATCTTTGAAGGACCCATGCAAATTTTGTCTGGAAATACTATAATGCTGAGGTATTTGACTTTGGTAGTGTGAAAAGAACACTTCTCAGTGTTGGAACCTGTCTCTGGAGCACACCACACAACCCTGGAAAAACCTTGGCAACTACCATGTTTTACTCCACTTTTTTCACTAGTTGCCCTGCTCCCTTAAACGCTCAAGTCCTCCAGCTCCAACTGATCCTATAGTGCTACAACCACCCACAGCACCTGGCAATTACTCTAGTGATTATATCCAACATCTAGAACTGACACCTGACATTAGCCCACTTGATACACTGATCCTAACATCTGCTATCCTTGATTAGGCCTGTATAGCACAAAGTTTCAACATATAGTCTTAGATACTTTGCCAAGACACTCCAAAGCCCTATATAGTATGTCTATACAGTATTTCAGAACTGATCTAGCTTAGCCTGGAACAAGTCTCCTTTTCCTCAAGTACTTAAGTTGTAGCTAGTCAACTTGTACAGTAGTTTTGATATTACCTGACTACTAACAATGTGAACACAACCTGCTATAAATCTGCAAATAACTAAACCTTCATAATTACTCTGTATTAACTTTGACTTTATCTTGCTCATAAACTTGCTACAAATCCTTAATTACCATGTTCAAACTGTTTTGTCCTGTAAACTCATCTCTAAACTGCCTTCTCATTGTTTTATTCTATTATAGCCTTGTTTTATTTGTCTTGTTACTTTTTTGATTTGACTTCATCCCTGATCTTATCTTGTCTTCTTTGACTCCTATCTCTAAACTACTCCCAATTTTTTTTTATCATCTTTAAACCTCTTCCTCATCTTTCTCTCAACTCTCGTAATCATTTCCCAAAGTCTACTATCATTCTAATTGTTTTTTAACCTCTGCTACTTCTGCAACTACTTTGAAAGGACTCTACTGCATCTTGGGACTCATCTACTCATTCTGGACTACACTATCCAGTCTCAAATCACTTTTCTAACTCCTAGACCACCATTACTATTTCAGATCACCTTTAGTCCAACCCAGACTTTATCTCCTTGCACAGACCATATGTATTTAGCTACATCTTGTCTGCATTGTAAGGCCTCACTTTGAAAGAAGCCCTTTCCTTCCTTCTTTACAGGCCATAGGAGAGGCTACTGCATAGGGCAAACTATGTAGTTTTGGTATATTATCATTGTTATATTTTATATGGCTTGTTGTCAGTAAAACCTGACATTCAGATTTAGTGTGAAGGTAGTGCTCTCAAAGTCAAGCTAAAATGCAGTGAATATGGTCTTAGTGTTTGTCAAAGAAGTTGGAGTAGATAAAGATGTCATCTAAGTAGACTATAACAAAAACATTGCTTATATTGTAGAAGATGTTGTTCATGAAGTATTGGAATGTGGTCGGAGAGTTAGTTATTTCAAAAGGCATCACAAAGTATTCAACTTGACAAATAGTATTGAAGTTCTAGCAGCAGAGATTGAAGGCCATATGAATCCTTTGCTAAGCATTTTGTTGAGATGGTCCTTGAAAATGCATAGTTTGACTTTGGACATGTTGTAGATTTTGCCAAAGAGGGGTGAAGTCCTTTTTTGAGGTTGATTTTGTAGTCATAGGTTTGATGAGGAGGTAGTTCTTTGGCACTGCTCTTGGAGAGCACATCAGCAAATTTATGATACTTAGAAAAAATTACTTTGCACATGATTTCCTCTGTTATCTGCTCCAAGGAGCTGGATTCTGTCCTAAGGTGTTCTTTTAGTAGCTTAGAGATGATATGGAGTTGGAAAGTCTATGTGCATGTTTAAATATACTGTACAAGTGTGCATGTCGTAATTGGTATAAAAAAGAACTTGTTTGAGAAGACTGTATGAAAAGGAACTAGTTTAAGATGACTATATGCAAGGACAAAGACTGTATGAAAAGGAACTAGTTTAAGATGACTGTATGCAAGGACAAAATTGAAATGGTGAACTGCTAAAGAAACTGTGGGTTATGTAGAACCTGTTGAACAAAGTATATGTACCTTGAGCATGGTAGTGTAACTTGGTAAACACATAAGGAAGTCTATATGTATAACTTTGTAAGACTGACCCTCCTATTACCTAACTATAATGCTATTTGAAACTGTATAATTATGCATATGTTTGTATATACTGTACAAGTGCATATGTTGTAATTAGTATGAAAAAGAACTTGTTCAAAAAGACTGTATGAAAAGGAACTGGTTTAAGATGACTGTATGCAAGGACAAAATTGAATGGTGAACTGCTGAGGAAATTGTAGGTTACGTGGAACCCGTTGCTAAGGCATAAAGGCTGAGAGCATATAAAAAGATAATTTTGTGATAAGCTAAAAGGAAGAAATTATTGCAATAAGCATGCATATCCACACTCTGTCATGAAGGGAGGTCCAAATGCCTGACTGAAGAGTGGACCAGAGTTTTTGTCATCATTCCTGAACTTCAAAGAGTACATCAATCCAGAGCTTGTTAGAGCTCCAGAGGCAATTTGCCTGAAAAGCTTCTTCATCTTCTAGGAGTTTAAGGTTGTTGATTGGGGCATCTGAATTGATCAGTTCCTCAGAGGTTGTTTTTGGAGCCTTAGTGATGTTGCTAGCATAGAGGTTGTTTTTGGAGCCTTAGTGATGTTGCTAGCATTTAATTATGCTGGGAGTTGGGGTTCCAGGAGTAAATTGTCATTGATTGGATTGCAAGTGAAGAGAAGTCATGCTCTGGAGGTGGCAGGCAGTGTGGTGTTCTGAGGACAAGAGTTATTAGTGTTGTTGCTAGTCTTGTAGGCTTCCTTTTCAAAGCCAATGGTAAAGATTGTGAAACCTTTCTTGGAGCACATCCAGAGATTGAAGGGGTTGTTCTTGGCTTTGATCTATGATGTCTAATACTTTGAACTTGCAGAGAATTCATTGACAAAGGCTTGTCAGTTTGAGAGTACAAGGTTTTGGGGGTTGAACTGAAGAAGCACAGTGTAGTAGTCAAAGGTAATGCCCTGGAGATAGGAGACAGTAAAGGTGACACCAGCGTTGTCAAGTTGGAATGTGATAGGTTTGGCTTGAAACATGTTCAAGCACTGGGTGAGGTAAGTTCTCCATTTATGAGAGTCACAATCAGTAAAAAACTTAGGCTTCTGTATGTTCAACTTCTTTTCTTGAGCAAGAGCATCAAAAGCATCATCCAGAAGTCTGGAGTTGCAAGGCGGAGGTCTGGCATTGCAATAGTAGTAGTAGTAGTTGCTGCCTTGTAGAGGTAGAAGCGCCTATAGCAAGGCTCCAGCCTCCTTAGGGTCTACTATCAGAGAGTTCTGTGCCACCAGAGAGTAGTTTGAAGTTTCATTGAGATAGTGGAGATTCTTCTGAGGATGGCCCTGGATTACCGGATTTATTTCACAGGAGTCAAAGTGGTTCTGGTGGTAGTTGCAGCAGCTCTTGGTTATGGGGAAACAGTGGCAGTCCTAGAAGTTCCAGTAGTGCTTGTGGAGGTTCTGAGTGTGACCTTTGTGATCTTGAATAGAAACAGTGAGGTTCTAGCAGGGGTGGAGTGCCATGTCCATGGGTTTGTTAGAAGTTGAAGTATGGAAGTTGATTTTATTGGAAAAGTGCTGGTTCTGAGTGAGAGGGTGCCAGTTTGTTGATGTAGCATAAAGTGTCATTGAAGCAGGTACTGTCATCCTTGGAGGTGGCATGGCAGGGAGTTTTTCACATGTGGTCTGTTCTCAAGTCTGGAAGGTGCTAGGAATAGAGTTAGCTTGCTGATGGGCAGAGAGGAATATAGTCTGGAGCAAGCTAGACAAGTCCTGAGAAGTAATGGAGTCTTTTTAGAACAGGTGTGTGGGGTAGTCAAAGTTAAGCAGAGAAGTGAAGGTGAGCTTCAGGGAATGAGACAAGAGTTAGGAAGGTGAACAAAGAAGAGGTTCAAAGGGTCAGAGAAAGAGTCAGGGAAAGGTTTAAAAATCAGAGTTCAAACAATGAGTCCTAAGACAAGTGGATTGCCAAAGTAATACCAAAGATTGCAATGCTATTGCTATGCAAGTTTATATGAGGTTATTCCTGGTTGTTGCTAAGTTATTGCTAATATCAAGTCTACTGTACAAGTTGACTAGCTATGACTTAAGGACTTGAGGAAGGAGGGACTTGTTCTGGGCTGAGCCAAATCAGTTCTGAAGTACTGTATAGATATACTGTATAGAACTCTAGAATATATTGGTGAAGTATCCAAGACTATATATCAGGACTTTGTGCTGTACAGGCCTAATAAAGAGTGGCAGGCATCAGGATCAGCATATCAAGGAGTCTGATGTCAAGTGTCAGCCATGCATGTTGGATGTGATTGCCAGAGTGATTGCTGGATGGTGCAGGTGGTTGTAGTGCTGTAGAATCAATGTCACATGGATGTGATATAATACAGGTGGTTTGTATAAGAGCAACCTCCAAAAGTTGTGGCAAAGTCACACAACTGGCAGAGAGAAATCCAAAGTGTATTAGAAGTGATACAAGATAATAGAAAAGTAGCTAATCATCTAGCAGAGGAAAATCCAAAGAGAACAAGTTTAAAGAGTCCTCTGTTAGAGAACAGCACATCAAAGCAGGTGCAGAGGCCTGGGAAAATACTGTACAGCATGACTGCACCTGAACCCTAACTCTGGAGCAGTCCCAGGGGTTATAGAGGCTTTGAAAAAGGAGGTCTCTGTCAGGTCCCGCTGACCTCAGAGGCTTCTTCCAAAGCAAGGCCTTACGGTAGCAGACTGGATGTAGCTAGATACATGCAACCTAATGCAAAGTGACGGAGTCTGGGACAAGGCGAGGAAGGTGTTCTGGGTGTTCCAGGATATTAATGGGCTTTTGGGGTTGGAGACAGTGGTTCAGGACGTAGTACAAGTGCTCCGGGACAAACTAGATGAGTTCTGGGGTGTGAGGGGTGTTTTCAGAAGGAGTGACAATAGAACGAGGGGTGGATTTATGAGATGATTTGCTAGAATGGGAAGGATGCAAGATTAACTGAGACTGGAGTGGTCCAGGGCACAAACCGGGAGAGTGAGACAAAACAAAGGGACAAGGCAAAACTGTGGAGACGAAGTGAAACCAGGGAAACTGTTGAGTTGAAGTGAGACCGGGAAACGAGGCAAAGCTGTTGAGTCGAAGGGAAACTGGGAAACGAGGCAAAACTGCTGAGTCAAAGTGAAATTGGGAAACAAGGCAAAACTGTTGAGTCGAAGTGAAACCGGGGAAACAAGGCAAAACTGTTGAGTTGAAGTGAAACTGGAGATAGAAGAGATTCAATGAGTCAAGATCAGAATTGTCACGACCTGCCTCTGGGACACCACCCCGACACCCCGCGCCTCCTTGCGCCCACTGCATTACTCCGCCGCCACGGTCCCGCCGCCCACCGCACTCCCGCCCTCTCAGCGCCCAGATCCCCTGAGACCCTGGCCCTGACCCCGGCCATCTCCGCATCAACCCTGATTGATCCTACTCATCCGCGATCACCTGCATCAACCCTGCCTGATCCGATGGCGCTGCCACCTGCATCACCCGGCGATCACTCCGGCCAATCACTTCTGTCACCCAGGCTGACACCCGAGGACAGACTATTGATATGCGATCCCGACACCTGCCGCTGAGCCCCGTCATACAGTCCCAGATCTGCTAGCAACACACCCTGGAACCACATACAGTACGACCATACAGTACCCTGAGACTGATCAGACACAACCGGGACAAGTCCCTCCTCGTCGTATACTTAAATCGTAGCCAGCTTCCATGTACAGTAGTATTGATATTACCAAAACCTGACGCTATCGAATTGCCTGCGTTATTCTGCATTACACCGTCCTGAACATCTGCATCGTAACTTTGTATCGTCTGCATCGTATCCAGTGAATTTGTGACCTTAAACCCCGGAATCTTTGACTTGAAACCTCGAATCATTAAGTCCCTTTGACTTTGTCTCACCGAACTCTCTTGCTTTATTTGAACTTCGTCTCTTTTGTCTTGTCTCGACCTCTCTCACCTTGACTTATCGACTCTCAACCCACACTGGCCTTGAACCCAGTTATTCGTCTTCACCTTTGACTTTGTTATCATTATCTTTAGTCCGACACTCGCCTACACCCCTGGTTTCGTCTTGTTTCCCCGGTTATTGTCCCGGACCTTACAGGATCCCCATTCGCATTGTTTCCCTAGTTCCAGCATTCGTTCCTGAAGTCCCTCCACTGTCTGACTCGTCATTCGTCCTTGTTAAAACCTTCGCCGCATCCCGGGACTCGTATACCTCGTCCCGGAACACTCGTTTCGCACCGTAGAACCCTCTTGTCACCCCGGACCACCCCGGACCATCCTGGACCACCCCGGAGCACCATTACCTTTTGTCCCAGACTTCATTCTCTGGCACTAGCGTGCATGTATCTAGCTACATCTAGTCCGCCTTCATAAGCCCTTGCTTTGGAAGAAGCCCCTGAGGTCAGCAGTACCTGACAAGAATGGAAACTGCAGACGAGATGAAGTTAGAGAGATTTGGATAACCGGGAGTTGACAAGACAAATTCGAGAATAGACGAGACAATTCGGGAGACAAGAATAAGTCGAGGAGACAGTTGTGAAAATATAGAGAGAACGAGTCAGGAAATCAAGCAGTTATTCAGGCAAAACAGTCAAAGGTTGTCAATATCAATACTAGGGTACATGTTAGCTAATTACGACTTATATACTTGACGAGGCAGAGCTTGTCCCAGGCCGAGCCTGATCAGTCCCGGAGTACTGTATGGACATACTAAATAGGGCTCTGGGATGCATTGGCGAAGAGTCCTGGGACTGCCTGTAAGTCCTGACTCGTGGGGCCTCTACTGAAGCAGGCGGCGCATTGGAATCCTTGTATCAATTGTGTCTGATGGCGGCTGGTGGGTTGCGGTGCCGGGTGTAATCACTGGAGTGATTGCCTAGTGATGCGGGTGATGCGGGTGATTGCGGCGCTGCAGGATCAGGTAGGGTTGATGTGGGTGATTGCAGCACCGTAGAATCAGACAGGGTTGATGTGGTGATTGCCAAAAGTCAGGGTCGTTGGGGTGGGGGAAGTGTGCACTCGAGAAGGCGGGGCAGCTGGCGGGGAAACCGGGAAAGAGCATGGGGGTTGGAATAGGTGTCCTGGGTTGTGTGGTGTGCTCCAGAGACAGGTCGTGACAGTCTCCTGACATCACCCTCCTCCTCTTCCTCCTCTAATGTGTGGTGACTTGACATGCAGAGTAGAAGAGGTTGCAAACAGCCCAGGCGGTTGGAGAAATGGAGTAGATGCTTCAAATGGCTCAGAGTGTGTTTGGGTGTGTGCATTGAAACTTGCAGATGAGAGAAGATGCGTAAACATGCTTGATAAGCTTTCAGGAGATGTCTTCATACCATAGCCTTTCCATTTTACATTGTACTGTAGCTTGTGTTGAAATAGACAGCTGTCCAAGATCTTCTCAATTTCATACTCAGAGCCATATTTTGCTAGGACTGAGAAAAGGGGCAGAGCTGGTTTTTGTCTTGATATGGAGTTGTTCAAGGGAGACAAGAGCTTGACTGCATTGAACACCAGATGGAGCTAGCGCATTCCAGCCAAGAGACAGAGGCAGTAGGCCAAAGGACTGACTTGCTGTTTGACCATGTACAGTCCCAGTTGCTGATGAGAGAGCTTCTAAACAGTGGGTTGATGGCAATGTCAGAGTTGTCTAGGTATACGTGGTTCCTTGCCTAGTACTTGGAGGCTGGAAGTTGTCCATGGTTGTAGTACTGTGCCATGTTGTCCTTCACTTTGTTCAATGCTGCTTTGGCTCCCTCCTGGACTTTAAATATTTGGTCCACAAACTCATTTATGATCTTGTTCTCTGTTGGAGCTAAACATGAAGCAAGTGGTAGAGTTCATGAGTGAACTCTGCTACAAACTGGGGGCCTCAGTTTCAGCCCAAGATAAATGTGGATCTGCTCAAACTCACACTTTTCTGGTTTGAGATATAGCTAGTGCTGATAGAGGTGGTCCAAGACAACTTGAGTGATGTGGCAATGCTCTTTGATGGTTTTGGTGTATATGAGGATGTTATTGAGGTATATGCACATCACACCATTGACAATCAAGTCCTGAAAGATGTTGTTTATCATTGTTTGGAAGGTGGCTAGACTGTCAGTAAGCCCAAAAAACATTATCAATGGCTCAAACAGTCTGCAATTAATCCAAAACACTGCCTTCCACTCATCTCTCTCCTGGATGCACACATTGTTGTAGCCTCACTAGACATCCAACTTTGTAAAGTAGTGCACTGATAATGCCCAAAAGTTGCTAAGTACTGTCTGGGTAAACAATAATCTAGCATCTTAATGTGAGAAGCATTGGGCAGTCACTAAGGGTGTGAAGAAGTCTAGGCAGAGTCCTAATTGCTTGTTATAGGAGTAAGTTATTATTTAAAGAGTAAAAGTATGAAGTTGCTTAGTAACAAACTAGCCGTATGCCTGCTATAAGTGTGAGGCACTAAGGTGCATAGACATTAGCAACAAAAAATGATAATGTACCCATAGGACCATAGCAATGTAGAGGCAGTAAGACAATAGATGATACAGCCAAGTTCAACACTATGGCTTAGTAACTCTCAAGTAATTAAGATGTGCTAAGTTGAAATCTGAACTCTAGCAAAGTGAAAACTGTGGATCAATGGAGTGTAATTCGATAATATCTACAACAAAATATGTACAGTATTTATAAGTCACCAAAAGTCCATTGCTAACTAACAAGGTAAATGTAAAATAACAGAGCTCTGACTGTTAAAATGTAAAAAAAAATGCCTAGTTGCCAATCTGACATGGTGTCTGTCAGTTGGCAAGGCAAAAGTCTACACGTCAAAATCACAAGTAGGCAAATTCATGGTGAACTATACTTCAGCACAGTTCTATCAAATAACTCCTGTTTTGAGAAAATATCAACAACAATTAGAAACTTGCTAATAGTTGCCCAATGTAAGTGATGTTGCTAAGGTTTGACAGATCTCACCAAATAGTGATAAGCATTGCTAAGGTCACCAATCTTTGATGTGTCAAAGTCTACTGCTGATAGGCTCAGTTATTGCTAGCTGATCAGATGCTAATGGCAATGTGTGCTACTCCATGCTTTTAAAGTCCGGTGATTGTCTGCATGACTGATCCTATATGTTGGATTACGTGTGGTAGCATGTAAGTTGTTCCATAACTGACATGTCATGCTCCAAATCATGTACCATTGCCAAACTGAAATCAACAGAACTGCTAGAATCCAACATTGGTGTGCTCGGCTCAGCTATGAGCTTATCAGTGCACCCTGGAGATTGTTGATAGCTTAGAGATGAGTGAGAAGAAGTAGCAATTTTTGATAGTTATTGCATTGCACTTCAGGAAATGTAGATATGTTCTTTTTTATTTTTTTCCATTTTTGATTGTGTGTTTCTCAAGAAATATTTTAAAATATCCTGCTATATGTTTCTCAAGTAGAATAAAGAGTTTTTCTCTAGATACAACACACAAACACAAAAAAGGTTTTTTGATAAACACATGCTGAAACATATCACATGTTTCTCAATAAAATAATTGAGAACATTTCAACTATTTTTATTATTATTTCTTAAGATAAATGACAGAAAATTTTATCATTTTATTAAAAAAAAAACATTAAGAAAATATTTTATATATTTTTTAAAACTTTCTGACACAATATTTCACATCTTTCTTGAGAAAAAGGTGTCAGAAATTGAAGAACATATTTTTGACATCTTTTTCTCAGGAAACACACTACATTTCCTGAAGTGTTGAGCATGCAATAGTCCTGAACTAACTGGAGAGAACCATCCTTCTTCTTGATGAAGAAATCAGCAAAGCCATTGGAGACTTTGAAGGGCAGATGTGTCCAAACTCAAGATTCTCCTGGAGGAGTACATCTAGCTTGTCCTGCTTCTTGGGCATGAGCAGGTAGACCTTGCAGCTAGTGGGACTTGCATCAGGCATTAACTCAATGGCATGATCCTACTGCTTGCACTTTGTGAATGAGCCAAATGAAGCCTTGGAAAATACATTGTCAAAGTTGTGCAAATGGGCAGGGACCACATCTTGGAACATCTGAGGAGGGGCATTCACTGCAAAGGCCTAGGCCAGTTGTTGGAAAGTGGTCTAACTAGCCCAGATCTTCTCAACAGAGGGCAGCATCTATAAGATGGTTGCATAGATGCTGTCATGACCCATCTCCAGAGCACACCCCACAACCCTGAGACACCCCTGCTAACCCCTATATCCTGCCTCACCTTCCCTGCCAAACAACCTGCCTCTGAAAGCCCAGATTTCCTGTCCTACTGACCCTGACTATCAGGTTCCGCTTGTCACGACCCGCCTCCGGGACACCACCTCGACACCCTGCAACTCCTCGCGCCCACCGCACGACCCCGCCGCCGCTATCCCACCGCCCACCGCACCCCCGCCCCCTCAACGCCCAAATTCCCTGAGACCCTGGCCCTGACCCCGGCCATCTCCGCATCAACCCTCATTGATCCTACCCAACCGCGATCACCCGCATCGACCCTGCTTGATCCGACGGCGCCGCCACCCGCACCACCCGGCGATCACTCCGGCGATCACTTCCGTCACCCGTGCC
>JABAJZ010013768.1:0-18944 GCA_018857265.1 Termitomyces sp. T32_za158 | reverse complement strand
ATTAAAATACCGTTTATAATAAATGTGGCCATTTGTCTTAGTGGTAAATACCATTGCTTTGTAATTAATTTTGTCCCCGCAGGGCATGGGATCGATCCTGATATTAGCCTTTTTATTATCATTTGGTTGAAAAAATCACGTGATACTCTGAGTACAGCTATTTTTTATAAAAACACTTCTCCTCTGATCACAGGTGCTTTATATTATAAAACGGACGGTATAGCCTGACTCGGCCATCATTCAGTTATATGCTCAGTGCGCTCAATTAGACTCCAGAGACCTTCGCAATTCCCGCTTGGATGAAGATGTTGGTTCCCTATGCAGGTTTGGCTGCGATAACACAGAAACCCCCCATCACTTATTTGTACATTGCCCTCGATTTGCAGACATGCAGACATCGACTCAAAATGCTCTATCATCCCAAATCGATGACCTATTACCCACTCAGCTCCCCTTCACCACTCGAAACCACGTCCTTAACATATCGCGTATGCTCTTCACCGACTCCCCAGTTTGGCCTTCATATTTTTCCAGATATTACGTCGGTATCAGCCCACCCTTGTCTGCTTTTCTTTCGGAACCCCTCCGAACGCGGACAGTAAACCTCTGGCATACACACTCAGTTAAGCTCGCCGGAGCTATATGGGTGACTGTTAGGCGAAAGGGGTTTGATGATTTTCAAATTTTTTTGCACACTTATAATCCTCCGTTTGACATTCCTCTCATTTTACAACGCCTGTTTAAAATATAGCTGTCTTTTCCTCTCTTTTCTTTTCTTTTCTTTTCTTTGTTAGTTACTCCTCACTTTCTGACAAGGTGTCAAGGCACCTGAGTTACTTACATAACGTAGTTGGAAATAAAATTCATTCATTCATTTCAGACAAACCTAGATCTCGGACATGCCGTGCCTTGCAACGGCCCATACAACTTCATATCATACGGAGTGACTGAGGGTGAGCTTAATCCATACTTACATACTCGTACAGCTACTTATTCGTCCCTGTAGACTAAAACTCTGTTTTATCTACAGGTAATATAATCTCAGTCGACCATATATCATACGGAGTGACTGAGGACTAAAACTCTGTTTTATCTACACATATGATGCAACGGACTTGTGACACCTCCAGGTTGAGTCAACGGTGCCATAGCAGCGCCAGATCAGAATAGCTGTAGATCTTCCACATGCCATACTTGCGTCGCCCAAGATCTGCTCATATGCACAGACTTGTCCTTTCCTTGTATCATTGATAACTTTTTTGCAGACAAAAAACTTCAACCACATGACTGAATCAAATTTATCAGGGCTAAAAAGAATAGGCCTATCATGCTACATGTACCGCTCAATTGGAATCTTTTCTTCCATAGCCTTGATTTCTGAAATAATCAACAATGCAGTGGTCTTGCAAGTATCAAAAGAGGACTCACGCAAAGCCAGATGTTGCGAAAAAAATCGGTTAACCTGAAAACTACCTAGTGAAGATGATCTCTGTAGATAGAATCTATGACAAAAAACATTGTCAACACACCACCAATGAACCACAAGCCAGCACGATGCAATGGACGGCAGATGTTCATTTCCCCCTCTTCATTTACACCCATTATTCTGGGGCACGTATCGGCCACTTCATTCCCACAGATCTTGCGAATGGTTTCACGGATATCTCCGACTCTACATCTTTGTAAAATAGCAGGAATCAAACATATTGTAACTTACCCTGTGGCAAAGATAATTACATCAGCTTCCACCTTGCTACCATTTACAAATTCAATCCCTTTTTCATAGAAGGAGCAAAAGGTGCTGTCATTCTTGAGTTTAATCTTTCCATCTATGATTAGTTGACTTCCTCCAGTATCTGAAGTCATTGAATAATTGTGATGACAAGAACGTTGGAAACAAACCAAAGTAATGCCCTCCAGCTCGTTCCTTGATTTGCAAGAGTATACCAGCTTCTTTAAGCCCACTGCTTGTCCTAAAGCCGACCTTGTTAAGTTTTGTAATAGTATCCCTGAAAGAATTAGTTAGAGACAAGCAAAGAACATCGATTGGAGAAACATTACGAGTAGTCGTCGATAATAGCTTGTGTTGAGCGTTGTGCCAATCCACCCTCAAGCAAGAGATGAGGTACAGAATGGAACAAATTGTCAGCAAGCTCCAGAGGTGGTCCCCCTTCTGTGTAAAGAGCTATTTAGGTAAAAGAAAACCTGATCAGTACAAGGTGAAAAAAAAATTGGTGCCAAGCTCACCACCTCCAAGATACTTCCATTGTCGATCCAGGTTCATGACAAACGTAGAACTTCGTTGAAACATAGTAACGTCTATTAACTAGATGGAAGCATTGTTCTGGTGACTAACATCAACTTACCAACATTCTTCCGTGCAAGATCTGAGGCGATGTCATGACCTTGCCAACAATTCAGAAAGTATATACCCCTGCTGCACGTCTTGAACCCACCTGAGTTTCCAGACCCAATGACAAGTACCTTTTTCCACAGATACTCATCAGGCCGTCTATATCGAGAAGAGTGCAAGATTACACCCTTGTACAGGTCCTGCTTGATGATAAGGAAAGGGAGAAGTGATATAAGATCTTGAGACCTACAGAGTTGTCGACATCGGGTATATTAGGGTGCCCATCGCCGATGCCTGTGGCAAAGACTGCCGAGAAATCAGTCAGAAGCCAATTAACAAAGAAGGATGAGTGGACGATGAACCCAAGTGACTAACGACGAGAGCACGAAGCGTTCCATCCTGTCTGCGAACATTTACGGACCACTTATTATTATCATCTTGGACAGCACTTTCCACAGTAGACGATGTCCAAACAGTTAACTCTAAAATGGTGGCGTAGCTCTCCAGCCACTCAGCCATCTGGTGCATTTCTGAGCAATCAATAGGAAAACTTGAAGTGGAGAAGGTTACCTTGAGAGAAGGTGTGTAAACTGGCCAAGTGGGCGGAAAGCTGGAGAATAAATCAACCTATGGGTGTCGATGATACTTATCCGGGAAACTAAGTTACGGAAGGTAAGGCATATGATCATTCCCTGCCTTTGGATTAATGAAAGAGTAGCGGAGCGATTGGGATAGAACTTACAGACGGGGAAATGGAGACAGAGAGAATCGTATCTTTGCCGCCACGAGTCACCAATCCGAGCATCCTTTTCCACCATCAAGGTCGGAACGTTGTGATATTTGAGTCTCGCAGCCAGTGACAGGGCGCTTTGTCCTGCTCCTATAATCAAAACTGACGGGTCCTTTGTTCTTGTCCTCTCGAGATGAAGGTTTTCCGCCCATGAAAGTCCTGACAAAACTTGGCGGCTCCGAAATGGACCGATTGCTGGAGGAAAGTTTCTCAAAGTCTCGAGGTTTGTGAAGATAGTGAACGCCTTCCATTCTCCTGATGAGGTAGGAACAAGGCGAAAGACCCCGGAGCAGTGGCCACTATCGACATCAAATTCGAAAGTGCCCACAATCCAAGCTAAATCAGGGTAGGGTCTCTGAAATTGGACGAACTCCTTCTGTCTGAGCGCACGCATTTGTGGAGAGTTACGTTTGTTCAATAAAACCCTTATTTTCTCCCATCCCTCCAAAGTACGCATGTCCCATGTCAAAGCGAGTAGATCCCTCCACAGAGCCTCTGGATGGAGCAACTGGAGCGTTTCTTCCGTGTTCCCAATGCACTCAGCAAAAGAGGAGAACCATTCCTGCGTTATGAAGATCGGGTCGAGCTCATTCGGCACGACAGCGCCGAGCTTATCCAGGGAAGGTATGCGCGATATCCAAGACGACGAGATTTTCATGATGGGTATCCAAGGGGTTCAATAGACCAAGGGTTACATAGCGTGTTGCATCTGGATCGTGAGAACAGCGTAAATATAGATGCCGCATTCGGAGCAAGAGCATGTGCTATTTACTTAGAAGTTTTTCCATATGATCAATATGATAAGAGATTATCCATTGGGGTAACCATATGTGGGTCGGCACAAAGGCACCAAGGTTTTTCCTCACGGTACACAAAACTCCCAAGGTGGTGGAGCTTGATCGGGAAGATAGGACATGTGATTGATTCTCCCGACACACACGGATTAACAGAAAAATACAACTTCCATTTCAGCACTTTCACTTTACCAGCTGATGCTGGGAATATGATAGTCTCCGGAGCATAACAAATGACAATCGATCTGTTAGGAATATGATATGACAGTTGTATGACAGACCCTGTAATCGGCTAAAGTTGATATAAGCAAGCTTGTGACAAATTATTGGCAGGAAAAAACCGCACGTCGGACCAATGCACGGTTTCAATGTATCAATCAAGGAGCACGATAAAGGGCGATAAGCGCGGCGAAAATTTTTGGTTACCAAATCTAACCAAGGGCTACAATGAGACTTCTGGATTTGTATCGTCCATTTTTGTTACCTCGAATAATTACAACAGGCGCTCTTTCAAATTACGAGAGCACGTACGGTACAAGAATACCAAGGTATCTAAGATAAGTGTTTTACAGAACTATGAGAACTACGTGTTTTATATGGAACAGCAGGTCCCAGCAGGTTTCGCAAGAATGGTAGTATGCGTGTGCACGCAGTGTAGTAATCCGAGTCAAGTGTGAGAGATTCCAGTCATCAAACTTATTAAGTTTGATGACACTCCTTGACACTCAGATAGGAATAGATGAGTACCCACAGCTGGACGTCAATATCCGTTCGCTTACATCCGTTCGCTTCCTGCCGGTCGGTGTTTTTGTTCGATTATAATTGCTACTGACTGCATTTCACTGTACTTCTCAGAGCTTCAATGGCAGGTAGAACCTATATCGAATCACTTCTTAAACTCGTAAACTCATCTGCTCACGATGCATTGACTCAGTATGAAAAGCATAACCTTGATGTCCCCCTCTTATCGTCGACAGCCTCGCATCCTCTCGATATTGACGAATCTCTGGAGCTGCGGAAGGCAATACGTGTGCTCGAGGGTGCCTGTGAGCAGCTCTGTACAGCGCTCGCTCCGCCGATCCATACCATTGTCAACGTCAGTCAAAGCCTTTTTCTCAACATGAACATGGCATGATTTCTGAGTTCATAGAGGGGTCAAAATCTTGATTGGCTCTGCCTTTTGGTAGCGATCGAAGCAAAGGTGGCTGATGCTCTTTCTGGTCACGATGAAGGTGTGCATGTGAAAGATTTGTCCACATCCATCGGTATCGAAAGTGGAAAACTCGCCCGGATTCTTCGAGCCCTTGCCACAAAGCATGTCTTTCTAGAGGGTAAGCTCAATTCAATCATAAAACTAGTAATCTGGTCCTATTGATCCAAGTTAGACCTGAAGTGTTTGCAAACAATCGACTTTCTTTAGTGTTACTATCATCCAGTGATGTCGCCTGCTTGACTATATGTCACACCACTTTGGCGCCAAGGGCAGGTTCCATACTTTACGAGAACCTATCTGATCCAAAGTCTGCCTCATCTTATGATCCCAAAGATTCTCCTTTCATGCAAGTCGTCAAAGGTGAAGGGATAGATGGTACGTTTTTTGATTGGCTGAAAGCACATGTGAGCATACTTAGCTGCCGTTTTGTACGCGTGTCTTATGTTAGCTTCATATCATAGCCTGAGAAAAGAGAGGTGTGAACCAGGTGTTTAGGCATCCGCAAATATTCTGACTTTTGACAGACTTTTGGACGCGCCATGGTAGGTTTGGGACAGGTGATGGGTTCTTTGTCTGTATTGCATCGTCAGCTTCATTCCTTTCATTCTATTGTTGGATTTTACTAATACAATGAACATGATTTTCTCTAGACTTTCCCTGGTCAGACTTCTCTACTGTGTGTGATGTTGGTTCTGGTGTGGGTGCATTTTCGCTCCCTTTAGCCAAACTATTTCCGCAGTTAAAGATCACCCTTTTTGATCTCCCGGACACAATTGGACATGCTATAGAGGTTTTGTCGGAGATTTTATCCTGCTATCTAATGTTTTGACAAAATCTCCTAGCATTGGACTGAAAGATTTCCTGAAGCCAAAGCTCGTCATCAAGTAGAATTTGTTGTGGGAGATTTTTTTCATAGTGTCCCCATTGCAAACCAGGATATTTATTATGCAAGTCTTGTTTGTTTATGAGGAAGACATTTTATTCACCCTCTACAGTTGCGGAATATCATTCATAACTGGCCAGATATTCAAGCTTGTCAAATCCTTGGTTCTGTCAGGAAAGTTATGGGGCATAACAGCCGACTTTTGATTCGTATGATACAGTTTGTTTTGGATTTACAGTGGCTTATGGTCATCTCCTTAGATGATTATGTTCTCTCTCATGTAAATCAAACAGAATTGGAAGCAGCTAGAGTCAAGCCTGTCAGCAACTACACTTCTTATGTTGTATGAAGGCTAATCATTTACAGGCTCCATATCCACTTTTGTCCAATTATGGTGCAGGGTCAGCCAGGATGTACTACCAGGATATGACTATGTTGATCATGTATGTCTCAAAGGAGAGGACTCTTGATGAGTCTGTTACTCTTGCGTAAGCCTGAATCTTTGTATGTATATTTGTTGATTTACATGTGCATAGGTCTAGTGTTGGCTTGAAACTGGAAAAAGTTTGGGATTTGGCTGAATCATCACTCTTGGAATTTCAACTTGCATAGTAAAGTTAAGAAAAAACAGCTAAGAACTGGGAATTAAATATTGTAACTACATGTCTATCTTTACTTCAATTTATTTTCACTTTATTAGTTGAATGAAAGAGCGTAAATTATTCTTATTTATATGGCTGTCTCAAAACAGAGACAGTAAGTGAGGGATGTGCAAACCAATAAGAAACATGTACTCATTCTCTGGTTCACACTGAAAACTGTAAGCGAGGAGAAAAGTCGAAAACAGTATACAAAGAAGACCTCACCCAGTTAATCCAAACCCCACTATGTCATGAATAGACTGACTCGAGCAAACTCTGCAATCACGAAGGGCAAAACTGGCATCAGAAATGATGACAGCGCTGATAACTGAGGAGGTGGCTGTGCTCAGCAGATGGAGATCACGCATCAATGATAGTTGATCCATTATCAAACCTTCACAAAAACAACAGCGGCCTCAGCCTCTCTTGAAGACTCAGAACTGATGTGCAGCTTGAGAAAAGACGCTCAACCCACGAGATGCCTCAATTACGCTACAAGCACTCAGTCACCTATGCATAGGCAGAGGCAAGGAAATACAAAGAGGAGAGGAAAAAAGAGGACTGGGAAGCATATAACCAGAGGAAAGGCTAAACCTTTGCCTTGGATGCGTTGATGAGCCTTGGTCTGTCAGCTGCGCCGCCTCCAGCCATTATCCAGCAGTTGGACAATACACATGCCCACACAAAAGCACGTGACCATGAGGCAGCAAGTCACCTGCCATACCATGTGACATCATGAGACTTAGCACCCAATTATGCATCAACTGCCCCAGGCGCCTGTGGCACATTGCAATTAAAATTAAAATGGTTGGTTGATGCAGGGCTGATGGTCAACTTCTCTGTTAGCATGAGGCTTCGACTTCCATGTCAGTCAACACCACATTTTTATATGTATAGAAGCTTGGTAAATTTTCTTGAAATCTTCTTCTTGCCGACTTGCAGGCATCACGAGATTGCCATGACTTCTCTGTTAGAAATTCTATGAATGATTATTATATTGTTACCGACTCAGACTAGTATATAAACTGTAACTAGCTACCACTGAAAAAAATGAACTTCACCCCCAAGTTCACTCCTTGTTACCATTCAGAGCTCAACTAGCACACTTAGGTCGTCAAGACTTAAGTTGCCCTGTTATTTTGCATCTCTTTCCTACCAACACAGTACTATCAACAGTACTGCCGCCCTCAGGTTGCCATCTTGGGTGACCAATTCAACTTCTCAACCCTGCAAGGCCCCTGCTCACAGGGCCCACCTTCTTTCCAGCAGATGGGGTAATGGACTCAAAGTGGTCCATAGACTCAAGGTCTTCCCTGAACAAGGGAACCTTGTCTATCTCCTCATCCTGCTGGTCCAGCAAAATCTCCTCCACATGTATGACATTGTAAATGCCAGTGAGTGCTTTGGAATACCATGGCACCCGGAAAAGATACAACACTTTGCATTGTCAGTTGTTTATCTTGGTTTCTTCTGGGACCTCAAAAATCGTCACGTCAGCCTGGCGGAAGGAAAGAGATTGAAGTTCAAGAAAAAAGTTGATGCCTTCCTAGCAGACTTTGCAAACAAAGTCACGAGTTGACCGGAAGTCCGTTATGAGCATTCTAGGATCTCTATCGCATATATCTTTTGTGTACCCATATGGCCGGTCTCACCTCGCTAGTTTTTCCGCTTTCATTGCAAAATTCTCTGATAATCCTTTCCTCTGCCTATATGCCCCTCACTCCTTGATCACTGATTTATATTGGTGGTCTGACTTGCTAGCAACACCTTCTGTCCCTAGAAGTCTGCACCCATGAGGCTCACCTCGCGACATTGATTTGTGGGTTGATGCTTCATCTTCCTGGGGCATTGGAATGGTTATGGGTTCACATTGGGATGCCTGGAAACTGCTTCCAGGCTGGAACACCAACTCTCGAGATATTGGTTGGGCCGAGAGTGTTGCAATTGAGCTTGCTGTCTTGCTTTTATCAGAATCCGGTTACTCAAACACTTTCATTTTAATTCATTCCGACAACCAAGGTGTGCTAGATGCTTTTGCCAGAAGCCGGAGTCGAAATTTTCAGGTCAACCTCTCTATCCAGCGCACAGAAAATATCTCATGATCTGACAACATCGCTTTTGCAATTAAGTATGTCGAGTCTAATGCAAACAGGGCTGATCCTTTCTCTTGCGGCAAGTTAGGTCATCCTGATCTTTGCATTAAGACTCAGATTGAGCTCCCTGTCAAGCTACAACCTTTCCTTCTCCATGTCTTTTGATTACCTTATGGAAATTGCGCTTGCACATGCTCGTGCTGCCATGGACACTCCCCAACTGGACAACTCCGCCCAAGCTGTTATTAATCAGGAGCCGCAAGTGGCCAATGGCAAAAACAAAAGGGCCAGAAAACCTCGACGTGGTTGTACCATTCCCCCTTCTTACTTACGACCCCATGTTCCTGCTAGCTCACGATTGCAGGCATGGATCACACCCCATTCATCTTTGCACATAAAACACTTATCACGTATTGCGCAACCCCCCCCACGTTATTTCCCTCTTCTGGACTATTCTCAACTCCATCACTCCAAAGACATGTTCTAATTACGCTGCTGGTCTATTAAGGTTCAATCAATTTTGTGATGCAGCTAACATTCCTGAATGTAAACGTATGCCGGCTTCTGAATCATTCCTCTCACTTTTTTGTGCTTCCTGGTCTGGACACATTGCTGAATCCACTGCTGCAAATTGGCTTGCTGGTATACATTTTTGGCACATCCTGCACGGCGCAAAGTGGCATGGTGGTGAAATCCTTAACCTTACCAAATGTGGCATAGGCCAGCTTGCACCTGATTCATCAAAACGACCCCCCAGACCTCCTGTCACAATCGAGCACATGTACACTCTGTTCAGTGGCCTTGACATGTCTAACTCCTTTGACTCTGCAGCTTGGGCTGTCGCAGCAACAGCTTTTTGGTCTTGTTGCAGACTAGGTGAACTCGTCATACCTAGTATATGGGCTTTTGACCCAAGTTATCACGTCACCCGAGCCAATTCAAACCTCCATTTTTTGACCACTCCTGACGGAAACAAATTCTGTTCTTTCCACATCCCTTGGTCGAAGACAACTGCATTCTCGGGAGCCGACATTACAGCTTCAGACAACAATGAAATGATCAGCCCTACATTAGCTCTTTGTCACCACAAAACGACCAACTCCAATATTCCTCCGCATGCTTCCTTATTTGCCTTCGAAACTCCTGTTGGCAGCTGGGCACCAATGACCTGTGCCTGGTTCTTGACAAGATGCAATCAGATATGGGATAAGGCTTCTCTACACCCTCTCCAGAGTCATGGCTTCCAAATTGGCGGCGCAACTGAGCATCTCCTCCGAGGTGTGCCCTCCGACATTGTTCGCTGCCTGGGATGATGGAAGTCTGAAGCTTTCTTGACCTATTGGAGGAAAATAGAATCTATATTACCTACCTTTCTCTCTGGTTCTGTACTCAGTGCTCGTCTATCTCTCCTCCATGTGTCCATGCAGAATTTTTGAGTCTGTCATTGTTTATTTAGCAAAACTCACTAATATAATAACATCATCATTCACGTCATAAACTTGTTGGGTGCTTTGCTTTGAGTGGGCGTTTTCAAAAACGTTGTGAGCTACGCACATGGGCCTGTTCTTCTCTAACGCCCCTCGAAGCTCGAGGCTGACAATCCTTTGTAAACATTGTGCAGATTGTTGCCCTCCACCCAACAACTTCATCCTACCATTTTTTTGCACAGCACCACCTGTATCTTCGGGTGTTTTTCTTTTATTCTGTATTGCCGGCGAGCGCAAAATAGGAAGCCCGGAATTGAACTTCACTATGATCACACAAGTAGTGACATTCAATGGAGCGCTTACTAATCACGCAACAGATTCTGAGTCTCATTTGTAGTCCATCTTCCGTACTTCCTCCAACCACTCAAGAATCTTTCATAAAACCCACCCAATGCTCCCTCTTCAGTTTTGGGGCCTGTTCTTCTCTAACACCCCCCAAAGCTCGAGGCTGACAATCCTTTGTAAACGTCGTGCAGATTATCGCCCTCCACCCAGGCGCTTCAGGCACCTTTGGCTTGTGGGCTGTGGCCACGACAGCCGGTGGACCAGTAGACACGGCAGTAGGCTGCACCAGTAACAGTGACAATGAGGGTACCACCGCAGGTACCACTTGACTCACAGCGGGTCCCACAGGCCTCACCGACTCAATCATTCACACAGTTTGCGGTCGAGCCTGCTTGATTTCACTGCTCACCCCTTCTGGGGAGGACAGTTTGCACTTTGCGGCGCAGTTGATCTGCTCCAGTGCTGATATGCGCTGCCTTCTCATGAGCTCGATCTGGTCGAGTAACCCTTCCAACACCATAATTGCAAGATTATCTTGCAAGAACGACACCATTGGGGGCACTGGTTGCCCTGCAGCTTCCAACCGCTGCAACAGCACATCAGTGCCCATCTCGGACTGCACTTGAGGTGCAACTTCTCTCCTCACAACTGGCACCACAGCACATGCATATGTCTGTGCCGGTGCCTGACGACGGCTTGGCCCCGGTGATGAGCCTTGGTCTGGTTGCCACATCGTTTCTAGCCAGTTTCCAGCATGAAGGCAACACACACACACATACAAAAGCATGCAACCGCAAGGTGGCAAGTCACCTGCTGCACCATGTGACATCACGAGACTTAGCGCCCGCCCAAAGACGCATCAGCCGCCCCAGGTGCCCGTGGCGCATCACAATTAAAATCAAAATGGTTAGCTTGTGCAGGGCTGATGGTCATTTTCCCTGCCAGCAGGAAGCTTCGACTTCGATGCCAATCAACGCCACATTTTTATATGTATAGAAGCTTGGTAAATTTTCTTGAAATCTTTCTCTTGCCGACTCGCAGGCGCCACAGGTCATCGTGACTTCCCTGTTAGAAACTTTTATGAATGATTACTATACCCCTTACCGACTCAGACTAGTATATAAACTGTAACCAGCTACCACTAAAAAAAACAAACTTCACCCACAGTTCACTCCTCCATATACTTCAGAGCTCAAAAAGACTTAGCACACTTAGGTCGGCAGACTTAAGTTGTGATAAGCCCTTTACTTTGCATTACGCATTTACCGATTTAGTACAACCGACAGTACTACCGCCTTCAGGTCGCCATCTCGGGCGACCACTTGCGGCGAGGTTTAGCGACCTCGTATATTGATCCATTGTTGCTAGCGCCTCAAGTGCGCTAGCATTTCATTTCTTTGTTAAGTCCCTCCCGCCTTTCCATCAATTTTACTGCTGCCGCTTCCCCCAAGGGACTGGGACTCTGACCGGGACTCTCACGTAACAACTTACCACGCGCCCATCACTCCATTGGATTTGGGCGTCATCACCAGCTGATAATAGCACTTGTGGCGCACTTCCTGAAACTGGCACCCATGGCGCTCTTCCTCCTGGTCCACCTCCATGCATACATGGGTGGGCGTCTCTTACGGAAGCGGTGCCTCGTGACTCGGATAGGGCATGGCCGCATACTGCTGAAAGTCTGACGTCGGATATCTTTTCTGTGGGCCTTGCCCTGGTCTTTCCTCCTTGCTAGAGCTTTGCGAGCTCTGCCCAAATTTTGGAGGGCCCCTCAAGGCCATTTTTCAACAAGTCTCCACATCACTGATGTGGCACAACAGAGAAAACATAAAAGAGAAAAAATCCTCAAAGTCCATAGGTGGACAAACAACTGCAAAGTTCCAGCCACACAGCACGCAGCATCGGTAATTGCCATGGTCAACAAGACCACACACTCCAGCCACAATTTGGACTTAGCCAAATTTTAGCCCCCATGCGCTCTACGCGCGTTGTGCGAGCTGTCGAGGGCGCTTGACGCCCTGTAATTCTAGATACCTGTCCATTGCAGCCAGCAATTTACAGTTCTCGAGGGACTCCCATGTGGTATCCCCCAAGCTCCACCGCACCTCAAATTTGAGGTTTCCTGACTGAGTCCAACGATGACCTATAAGGTCATCCACAAACCATTCTTGGTCATTGGCAGTGCCAAAATCATAAGGTTCCAGTGTTGCGCAATTTGGGAATAGCGCATTGTCACTTGCCACATAAGGTCGCAAGAGCAACACATGGAACTTTGGTACGATTTTCCATGCCTGTAATGCAGTTGGAAGCTCCAGCACATAGTTTGATGTGCTTGGCTCAGCTTCCAGGACCTTATATGGTCCTACCCATTTAGGACACAGCTTGCTTGCCTGTCCCTTGGGCAAATTCAAGTTCTTGGTGGACAAATATACCAAGCTGCCTCTGTCAATAGCTGGTTCATCTCCCCAGCGGTTGTTCGCATGGCGCGTCTGGAAGACGCAAGCCTCAATAATTGCATCATGTGCACTTGCAAGGTTGGTTAGCGCGTTCTGCGCAAAGTCCTTGATCCCTCAATGGATCACTTTGTCAGTCCAAAGTTCCTTGATCATAGATGGCATATAGCCACTATTGAGTTCAAAGGGTGCATACCCTGTTGTTTCAGACACACTTGCATTTATTGCAAACTCCACCATGGGCATTTGGTTGACCCAGTCCTTCTGATCAGGATGGACGAATGCTCAAAAAATCTGCATGACATTGCAATTTGCGCGCTCAGTCTGGCCATCCATCTGCAGATGAAATGAAGTTGACATGAGCAACTTTGCTCCGAGCAGCTTATGCAGCTCCTTCCACCATTTGGAAGTAAACTTAGAGTCTCAATTGCTTACAATCAAGCTAGGTAGGCCATGTAGGCATACCATCTCTTTGAGATAGATCCAAGAGAGCTCCGATGCTTTAGTCGTTGTGTTTACTGGAATAAGGTTGACCATACTGGTCATGTGGCAAATTACTACCCACAAGTAGTTGAAGCCGTGTGACTCAGGAAATGGTCCAATGAAGTCCATCCCTATGGAGTCCCAGGGTTTCACTGGGACTGGAAGCGAATGTAGCTTCCCTGCTGGTTTCTGGTTCGACGTTTTTGAACGTTGACATGATTCACATGTTGCACAGAACTGGTTTGTCTCTTTGGCCATTTGTGGCCACCAATATGATTGACAGACGTATTCGAGCATCTTCTGATATCCAAAGTGCCCAACAATACAATGGGCTTGATCCAGAATAGTCGTTATTAATGACCTGTCCTGCAGGACACATATCACATTCACACCAGCGGGACTCATCATATAGATGAGCTTCTGCTCAATGACAAAGTGTGGATGCTCCATGGATTTGTTGAGTATCTTGACATAGAACTTGTCTTGTGAGTATCCTCTCCAGATACATGCGTGCAAATGCGCGTCTTCAAGATCAGTGGTTCTAGTGATACGTAGGCTCTTTAAGTCAGTTGATTGCCATGGTGCGGAATCCCCAGCGAGTGGATTCTTAGACCTAGGAGCTCTAGCTAGACTTCAAAGAATATGTAGCCCATCTGGTGCGCCAGTATGATTGATTCTCGGATTGGGTAGATCGGCGTTCCCAGGGAGTGAATAGCTTAGGCTACCCCATCTAAAAGTAGGACAGCGCTTTAGCTCAGTGGTTAGAGCATCATAAAGGGGCGCATACCCAAGAGGTCGTTGGTTCAAATCCAACAAGTGCTGCTTGCTTTTATGGGAAAACCATGTGTCCTGTCTATTATCTGGAGCCCACCGCGAGGGCAGCCAATCTTCTATGATTGGCTGACTAAGCAACAAACTAAATGGACACACATGGTTGACCAGGAGGTCAACATTCTCAAAGTTGGGATGGGGTGATACGTAGGCTCTTTAAGTCAGTTGATTGCCACGGTGCGGAATCCCCAGCGAGTGGATTCTTAGACCTAGGAGCTCTAGCTAGACTTCAAAGAATATGTAGCCCCTCTGGTGCGCCAGTATGATTGATTCTCGGATTGGGTAGATCGGCGTTCCCAGGGAGTGGATGGCTTAGGCTACCCCGTCTAAAAGTAGGACAGCGCTTTAGCTCAGTGGTTAGAGCATCATAAAGGGGCGCATACCCAAGAGGTCGTTGGTTCAAATCCAACAAGTGCTGCTTGCTTTTATGGGAAAACCATGTGTCCTGTCTATTACTAGGTCTAGGATCAGCAATACCTAGCACCTGTTCCACTGGTGGGTCGTCATTACTAGACAACGGTTCTTCCCTTGGCCATATAACGGCTGGTTCTGCACTAGTGAGACCCTGAGCTTCGAGGTCTCGGACTTCGAGTTGCTCTTTCAGCTGTTTGCTACAGTGCAACTTGTGAGCCTGCATGGCTTGAATCTCTACATGACGTTCCGCTATCTCTTGGACCTGATGCAATGGCAGGTCCTCTCCTGCCTTATGTAAGACAGCCACACATGTTTTGTATATACAATTATTATTTATTCCTTTTTGTGCGTAATAATTATGCACACTAAGCTACTCCATTACATGCCCCCCTTTTAGAGTGGAGGTGCAGTCTAATGCACTGAAGATGGTGGTTTACCCATAGGGGGATACTAGACTCGCATATATATAGTAAGTAGTGTGGAGATGAATACTATCTCCACATGTTGTGGTTCTTAAGCATCTGTCAAAATAATATGACGCCGACGTTAACCGACTGTATCACTTAGATAATGATGATCCGCCTACATGTTACGCAGATGGCGGACGATTGAGCTCACTGTCCAGGTCAATCCTCATCTCGGTGTTGATGTTAGCCGACAGTTGTGAGGCCTCAGGAACAAGTAGTGGGACTAAGCCTACTGGTGGTGCAGTGGTGGTTGATACCACTGACGTTGAGGGTAGGGGCCCATGTCACTCTCGACGTTGCCACAAATCGTGCCAATTGGGAGTCATACCAATTGGATAATACAGCCCGTGTGCCGAATGTATATGCCCTTGGGTATGCTCTTGGTGTAAGAGCGCATGAAGGCGTATCATATTGCCTTCCATTGGTACCCGCCAATCGTCCCATTGCAGTATGGCCAGTGGTTTGCCATACAAATCCAGGCACCAATGACAGTCATTGTCCACTTCACAATAAATGTTGATTGAAGCGTTTGCTTCAAAGAAATGGGTTTCAAGGTACACCACACCAAAGGTGTAGGCATGGTCGATCCACTTGACTGGAATGCGGTTGGCTAGCATGGCCCGCAGTACATCGGCATCCATAATGTTGACGGCGGTCGCAGCATCAAAGTGTGGTGGCCAGAGCTGGACATCCATCCAATTCATGGGTGAAAATGGTGTGAGGGGATTTGCGGCATTGTAATCCACGATGGCCTTGCAGTACAATCCTGGCCATGCAAGGATCAATGCGAGTAACCGCATGAATTGTCCTCGCGCCCAGCCGGACAGGTCCAACCTGCAGGTGAGTGCGTGTCCCAGCATTGTCCTCCAGTGGATGCGATAAGCATGATCCACTGCTATCCCCAACATGGAATTCTGCATTCCAGGCCGGCAGAAGTATAGAACGTTCTGGGCCAATCTATCCAGCTCAAAGGTGTAGCGTACACCTTTGGAATCAAATCCTGTAAGCAAAAAGAACAGTCTTTCCGCCCAATCCTTCCAATGCAAGTACCCCTCCAGGGTAGGCATCACAGCAATATCCATGTGTCGTGATGAGAGCTCCAGGGGGGGCATGGTGTGTTCATGCTCTGGTGTACACACCAGAGCCATTGTCCTATCTTGAAGCACCGGGTGGCAATTCAAGCTGATGCGCTGGAACTTGCACAGCAGATAATAAGCTTGAATGCGCAAGGACATTGACGCCCAGTGACTCAGCACAAAGTCCTTCAACTTGCGTAATTGCTGGGGATTCATTGGAAATCCCCGTGGCACAACTTTTTCCAAGTCGCAAGAGGTATGGTAATACCTCTCGCCTTGTTTGTCTTCGAATGCCTTTGCAGCAATCGCCTTATCACCCACAAATATGGTGTTGGTGAAGCACGAGTAGTAAAAGTGGTGGTCAAGTGCCCCACCAAAGAACCAGTTCGACTGTTCGATCCCCATTCCGTTGACAAAGACACCCAGGCCGTCAGGGATGCACTCTGTAGCTTGTTCCTCTCGGTCCTTGTTGGCCTTTGCAATTCTTGCTGCCTCATGCTTAGATCAAGCAGCTATTCTCTTGTGACAAGCTAACCGCAGTCTACAGTTAGCAGGTGTTTCATCCTTGGAGGGTGTATCCTCTGGCTGCTCTCCATAGTCGCTCATGTTGCTCAGGTCCTCCTGTCAGGTACCGCTGACCTCGGGGGCTTCTTCCAAAGCAAGGGCTTACGGATGCAAACTAGATATAGCTAGATACACGCACACTAGTGCCAGAGAGCGAAGTCCGGGACAAAAGGGAGTGGTTTTCCGGGATGGTCCGGGAGGGTCCGGGGTGGTCCGGGGTGGCAAAAGGGTTCTAAGGTGCGAAAAGAGTGTTCCGGGACGAAGTACACGAGTCCCGGGATACGATGACAGGTTTAACGAAGACGAATGACGAGTTACACTGAGGGGGACTTTGGGAGCGAGTGCTGGAACTAGGCGAAACAATGGGAACGGGGATCCTGTGGACGATAACCGGGGAACGAAGTGAAACCGGAGGTGAAGACGAGTGTCGAACTAAAGGGGATGGTAGCGAGGTTGAGAGGAAACAATAACTGGGTATGAGGCCGGTGCGGATTGAGAGTCAATAAGTCGAGGCGAGGGGTCCGAGACGAGACGAAAGAGACAAGGGTTCAAACAAAACAAAGGAGTCGGTGAGACAAATTCAAGGGGACTTAACGATTCAAAGTTTCAAGTCGACGGTTCCGGGGTCAAGGTCACGAATTCACTGGATACGAGGCAAACAATGCGAGGTTACGAGCAGAAGTTTCACGATGTGCAGAGTCAGATAGTTGGGCAAGTCGATGGTGTCAATCAGTCGGCAGTCGATGGGTTATTTCCAGGTAATGTGTGCAGTATCAATACTACTGTACATGTAGGCTAGTTATGACTTAAATACTCCACAAGGTAGGACTTGTCCTGGTCTGCGCCTGATCAGTCCCGGGGTACTGTATAGCCGTACTGTATAGGGCTCCGGGATATATTGGCGTGGAGGCCCGGGACTGTATGGCGCGTTAAAGGACTGTATGGCGCGTCAAAGGTCTAACAGCGGTTACCGGGTGCCGGGTGTGATTGCCAGGGTGATCGCCGGGTGATGCGGGTGGCGGTGTCGTAGGATCAGGCAGGGTTGATGCGGGATCAGTTAGGGCTGATGCGGGTGATTGCAGCTGGGTAGGATCAGATAGGGTTGATGCGGTGATTCCCGGAGGTCAGGGTCGGTGGGGCAGGGGATGCACTTTTGGAGAAGGCAGAGTAGCGGGCGGGGGAATCGGGAGGAGGCGTGGGGGTCAGGCGAGGTGTCCCGGGGGTGCGTGGTGTGTCCCGGAGATGGGTCATGACACCTCCAGACCAAGCAAAGTGAACGTCGGCAGCCTTCCTTCCACATCATCCTTGCTTCTTGTGTCTTGTTTCAGCACCGCTGTTTTGTATTCCTTCAGTGGTGCTTTGAATTGCACCACTGGCCCAAACTTCAAGTTGGAGCAGTCTGCTCCTCTCAGCACGTCTTTTGCAAATTCAACGCTTGTGAGTTCTATCTCCTCTGACGCTCCTGCAGCCCCCTTCTTTGGAAGTGGTGCATGTGCTGACAAGGCCAAGCTGTAAGGGCAACCTTTGGAAGTTACGGCTGATCATGCAACTGGCAAAGGGGAATCCAAAGGTATATTAATAAGGTAAGGTACATAGGATAAGAGTCTACTCACCTGGCAAAGGGGAATCCAAAGAGAACAAGTCTAAGGTTCCCCAAAGCCAGGAGTCCGAAAATTGTATAGTGAGTCACGTGATGTATGATGTAAGCGGCGAGCATTCTCGACCACGTGATCACGTGACCCATCACGTGATCACATGACCCAACCTTCGAGATTGCTTGACGTTGACTAAGCCACATGACCCGTGACTCTAATGTCAAGACTGCGAAAATAAGAGGGGAAAGGAGGAATTAAGAGAAGAACAGGGGTGGTCCCCTGACATCACCCCCCTTCTAGGGTGCGTCGACTCGATGCACGGGGTAGAACAGGTCCCGAATGGCTTGGTCAGTTGGGGAGACGGGGTAGATGCCTCTGATGGCGCGAGGTGCGTCGGGGTGGGTGCGGTGGAACTTCCGGACGAGGGCGGGCGCGTGTACGCCGTCGGCGGGCTCCCAGGAAATGTCTTCGATGCCGTAGCCTTTCCACTTGACTTTGTACTGTAGCTTGTGGCGGAATAGG